>JARPRG010000277.1:2136800-2172106 GCA_031001745.1 Hartigia nigra
TCTCTCTCTCTCTTCGAGATAGAATCCCATCTTACTCTATCGCCCGTGAGCAGGCTAGTTCGCTGGTCCAGAGGAAGGAAGATGGAAGATGGTGAATTGGTGAGTGAAGCCTGTGTATATGAGAGTCGTGGAAAAGATGGACAGGCAGAAAGAGGGAGGTCGATCGGAGGATAAGGAGAGCCTGGAGGAGCGTTATCTTTGATGGAGAGGACTAAGAACCTCTATTAGGCTTCAAAACACTACCGGTGCTTTAGGCCAGGGACGCATTTCCATTCCTGACTTCATTTACGCCTCAGATAATTGATCGAACAGTTATTTTGTTTTGGTAATAGGAACCGCTATACCGTATCTTGCTCCTATAATGAGTAAGCACACCGGGCAATTAATGTATCGATCAATTAGAAATTCGTACGAGACCAAAAGTCGAACTGCACCTTTTTCAAGTTTGACCATTCATCTTACAGCTGCCATAACAAACATGAAACCCTAAAACAATTAATTTTTACTCCGGTTTAATTTGTCTCATTGGTACGACTATTATCGTATGTATCGTACACTAGAATGATAGGTTATTTTGTTGTTAAAAAAAAAAATAAGACACACGATTACGATAAAATATATTATTGATAATGTATCGATATTTCATATTTTAATCTAGATCTAGGTCTAGTCTGATCTTAAAATTTATTTTCTACTGTCGCGACGCGACCGGCAATATCTTTGGCTTATTTCTAATCCCAAAGGGTCTCATTTAGCTTTCTTCCTTTTTGGGTAAAAAGAAAAGGACGATTCATCGAGGCTAATTCGAGTCTTGTATGGGTACGAGAGGGCACCTGCTTACATCTAGTAACATGTAAAATTATTAAGGAGGCGCTCTATTAGGCGCAGTTATTTCATGGCGGTCCCCACGTATCTATTTGGGGCCCCTTTTTGTTAATTGTATATCTTCATCTCAAGTCAATGGTCCGCCATAAGAAGCAGTGCTTATACCTTTTGAAATTTTGTCCGTTTTTAAGGGTCTCGGCGCAAGGTTTTTGGTCTCGAATGTCCGTAGAGGCAGCCATGCTTATCTTACCCTGATCCTGCAAGCTTTTTATTTTATTACTATATCATCCTATAACGCGCGCAACCCCAGAGCATGTTACCGCTTTTATTACGCGCCGCTGTCGGCATCCTTTGATTCAATTAACCGTTTTCAAGGTTTTGTTACCTTCAAGCGGTTGCGGCCATCTTAGCGGTCCCGGGGTGACGTAGACCGAACCAACCAAGAAGGAAATTCGGAAGCGGATGATTTCACACCCGATCGTAAAGCCTCACGGTATTATCTTTTCGGCTTTATTCTACGAACGGTGAACTAGTCCGATCGGGATAATCGGCCGGAATTAAGGAGTGAAGGAATACATTGTACTGCGTGCCGTCTTTCGACAAAATTACAAGCCGTTGGCTTTCCACGTTTTCCCTTGAATCATCCTCCGTTCTTCACGACTGATTTCAGACGATTCCTCGACACTTTTTTACGTTTAAACCGCTATCGCTCCTTCACGACTCCTTTGACTCTTTCGACAGTCATTAAACCAACGGGACAGCTTATAGCTTGACCATTCTCTCTTTTCACTCTCTCGCTCTTCGCTAACGAGTTTTCGCTTTTGTTACGGAGTAAGGGGGGAGTGGAAGGAAAAATAAAAGGGAAGATACCGCGAAATCCCTGAAAATCAGCGGATCGACAAAGACGCCGCCGCCGCCACCCTTTTGGGATCCGGACTCTTCAATAAAAGATAATTGAAGATTCGAGTTTACACGGGACACGGAAAAGGTCCTCGAGTGCCGGACGAGACGTTCAGTCTTTGGGACCACGGCTTAAAAATCCATAAAACTGTAAACCAGATGAAAATCTTGGCGGGTTTTTGGTTAGGGTGAACAAAAAAATGGACAACACCCTAGACGGCGTCGACGGGTCGTTATTCTTGAAGACAGGCTAAAATACCGAGACGCGACATGTCATTTCAGGACTATTTTTTTAACTCTCAACTTTATTACCTAACTTGCGGATATTTAAGTTAAGAATAGTAAACTTTCCAAATGGATGTTTACGTTTCTGCTTATTATTTAAAATTCGCCAGAATGTAGTACTTTTGCACGAGACGTATCTCTTTCGATTACAAAATTTAATTGCGTCACGGGACGATTTAACGTTTCTTCATAAATATGATACTTGGAATATACATGTTAGCGTTGATTGAAAAAAAAAAATTATAAACTTTATGTAAATCGAACTATTACGACGTGTATTAAGTGCATCGTCTGCTTTATCTGTCAGTTAAGTGTCCAACAGTGATGCGTTTACGTCATTCTGTTTCGCAATGCAGCTGACTACGGCGAAGTGTTTAAATCGGTTAGATCGTTAAGCGCATTAACGCGCTCACTGGCCGCATGTTTAACATAACGTTTACTATGTATCAACTGCTACGTTTACCGGGGATCTACATGGCAATTCTCCACTGGGTTAGGTCCCGGCAGATTCCGCGAGCTCTCACGGTGCAGCTTAAAATGGAGAAAAAATTAATTCCCATAAACTCCATGGTAAACTTGGCAAGTCATGCCAATCGCGATATGCCGCTATAAAGAATTAGGATTCCAGTGATTCGCACTTCTGAAAAGACTTAAGAAAGTCTGGTTTCAAAGAAATCGAATCCAAACAGAATAAAGCATTCAATATACGTTACAATACAACAACTATTGAAAAAGCAAATTTGTATTATCTGACACAATTCAAATTTCCCGCTAAAATAAAATTTAAGAAAAAGACTCTATACATGTATTTAGAATATCGACGGCAATTTCTATAGCGCACATTTTTTTCGTCTTATAAAAATGTATGAACAGCTGGCAAAACAATCGGGACGTATGAAAGAATTATTATTTTTTTCCAGAAAAAGCCAGTAATGTAACACGTGGCGTATCTTGCGTCACGATTGTTAACGACTCGAGGGAATTTGTTATATTTACCAGGCCATTTTTAATTATACACACGTAATAACACGCAGGGTTGACAATGGATCGGTGGCCATTATCTGCGGTGTCGTTCCCGCTCGAGAGTACTAATCGTCTCACGATAGCTCGTTGCAAGGTAAATAGCTTAATACTCTAGTAAAACAGTAGAGAAAGAAGTGGCAGGTCTTCAGTGGATTGCACAACGAAGTTAGAGATCGTTGCGTTTGAATATATTAGAAGAGATAGTGAAGGTAGTATATACGTATATATAGGGTTGAGCATGGGCTGGGCATCAATGCCGATAAAGAAGGTTTCCGGCCGGACACAACCGTCGGGAGCAAAACATGGCGACGTAAAGAGAACGCGCGGCTGACTGTACCCGGGGATCATGATTAATCAATTAGCGATCCGGGACCTTTTAAAAATCGATGTTGTCGGCAAAAAACACAGGCAAAGGAGCCGACACAGTGACGCGGCGGAACGTCTCGCCGGGACTGTCAACTGTTTTGAAAAAATTTCACCGCCGCGAACTTACCGCCCTTGCGGCCAATCACGTGGCTCTTCGGACGCCGCACTGATTGTTTGCCCGGGATACGGACGGACAACGAATTTTTCGCCAGCCGGTAAATTCTATTAGAGCGGCACAAAAGAGACGATTCCGCGCGTTCAAATCAGCTGTGCTTTTTGCGAAAATACACCATGCTATCGAACCGCTTTACGGTAGCCTATAAGAAATAATCCTCCACCATGGATCCTTACACGTGTCTGTGGCTTGACTTGGCTTATAGTTCTTTTACTAGTGTTTCTCGTTGGGCAATCTGGTTTTACAAATAATACGGGATCATTTAGTTAAATGATTTTTAAAATTGCCAAAAGCAGACGCATTGTGGAATTACGTAATATTTCATGGGTATTGTATAGACATCCCGATGTTTGGTTAGGTTTTCAGATGGATGATCTTTTACGGAGAATCTGAAGGAAAAAGTACTGGTTTCTGATTGGTCGTGTAAAAGTACAATGGAATTCTGCTAAGCAAACTGAAAGAACAGGAAATTTCAATTTTATTGTACTTTTTTTGCGCAGTTCTTGGATCCGAATAGATATTACTCTTTATTCAATGTATAGTCGATGGCTTTGAATAAGCGCCTTTTTGCCACCTATGTAGGTTCTTACGAGAGCGATGGGATTATCAATATATCGGGTTAGGATGAATTACCGCTGGAGAGATTAGGTGTATAAAGATTGTGTGATCGATAGCGCCAATGTCTCTAATGATAAAATCAGCAATTACGTCAAAGTGTTAGTCGTTCAAGAACGGTGAAAGGTGAGTTCTGCACTGTTCGCGAAATAATTTTTTTTTATCTCTTGAACCAATAATTGTTCTCACCTTTTGCAAGATCTTTTACCAGCCATCTCAGAAGATTTCGAACGTTGCTCACGGGCGTCCTCGTACATTTTGTGAGGTGGACAGGGCAGCGGCTGTTCTCACAGAAAATCTCAATCATCTCCGGCCGGTTTCTTTTGTACGGGACGTTCTAAAGACGCTCTGCCATTGGTCGAGGGGCGTTCAAAGAGCGCCGCCATGACTCGCAAAGCGGCCGTCTTTTGTTTGTGAAACAATGGAGCGCGAGGGCCCTCACTTAGCGCGCCAGCGAAATGACAAAATCTTGGGATATTTAATCTATTAGGAAAATTAACGGGTCGCGCAAGCAGTCTCGATCTTTGTGAGAAGGTGCGAAGATCTTATACGGATAAAGCGATTAGTCTTAGATCCTTCCGATGATAAGGGGAAAACCCTAATTAAAGAATTACTCCTGGTACTCACCTGCAATTATCCTCCTATTCAATTCCCTCTTTCCGACTCTGATAACAGGGTAGCGCTTTAATTCCACCAAATTTTCCCAGGATATCGTATACCAAGGATCCTTTAAAGATCTTCAAGATATATCCTGAGGTAAAATTAAAAAATTAGTCATTTTCCTGTCGCGTCACTTATCGATCCTAATATCTAGACCAGTGATATTTATTAAAATCCAACAACAGTCACTAAAATGTCAAACTCTTCTTACCTCCAGATGAAATTTAGATGCTGAATAAATCGACTAATCAATATTTTTATGGTCTTGAGTACCTTTTGCTGTTTTGGTTAGGTTAGGTGTAAACGATGATAATGATGAGCTCAAAATACTTTGGTATAACGTTCACAGGGTATGCCCATAGAAAGTAACTTTTCCCTTCTTCTTTTTTAAAAGAATCCAATGAATTACAGTGGGGTTAATAGCAAACTATTGAGCATCGTCATGTTAAATATCGCGACAATCAGCACTCAGTCAGGCGTACATAATTAGTAGGTAGAATACATCATTACCAGGGACATCATTGGATGCGCGGCTTTTAACTCTGGAAAGATAGCTTCGGGAAAAAGTTCTCCTGCGGTGGCCCAATTACCAGTCCGAGAGATAATTATTCGATTATTCACACTCGCTCGCTCGAAAATAATAAAAAGAGCTAGGAGTGAAAAAAACGGGGATTTATGGCCCATTAGGAGTCGACCTCAGGCACAGAGTACAATTTTTGGCACACCAACGCCATCTGGTGGCAAGCTTGTATCGAGCGTTGGACTGAGTCGGATTAATACCGACGCGACTCTCGTTGGGAAACGTCGTACAGCAGTTATGCTCCGATGCTCGATTATGTTGCAAGGTTCCGATCTGTTTTACCACGAAAAGTGAACGGTTGATAAACATCTACTGAAAAGTGGTCGATGAAAAACTGTTGTATCGGTAGAGACTGTAGTCCGTGAATATTAGTTCGATAAAAGACCACAAGAATTGACATTGAGCGACACTTGTCGAAGAAGAACGTTCTTCATTATTTTCATTAACAAATAGATATGTCGAGTTTATGTGTTTAGTGCTTTTTGTGATATCCAGGTGTATTGGACTTATCAGGTGAAGGACTACGAATTTTCGGAAGAATGAAAAATATTGTCTATGTATGTATATAGGAAAGCAGTATATTAACTATAAAGTATTCTTTGTACATCTTTCTCATAGCCATTTTATTACATTTGTCTTCAAGTATTGTATCTAAATGAATCGAATTCTTTTGTTAACGAACGGAACCGATGATAATACTTCTTTACGCATTTGTTTTTAGTAACCTAAAAATGCACCAGATTAATATATACGTGACTTCGACAATGTTTTGCATGGCTAGTAGTTAATAAGATAATGCCCAGTAAATTGGTGAAATCGCACTGGTAAAATGAAGTCGCGTAAATTCGAGAGAGTATATAAGAAAGCCGCCATCTGTCAGCTCTGTCGTACCCGAGCAATCTCATAAAATCAAATAGTTTAGGCTCAACAGCTTAACACCCAATATAACCGTGGCAATAAAGAGGCCGAAGATCGGGACGCAAACTCGCGGCCCGTTCAACGACCGTTTCGAAACGAAAACGAAACGTTAACGTAAACTGAAAAACAATCGCTACAGCGCCCTGTCACTCGGCTGACGAGTTGGCTTAGGCGCAACCCGTTTCAGCTAGTCATCTGTTTCCACGCGATCGTTTATTTTTCCAAAATGGCCGCTAAAACACTGTGCTCCCGCGGGCCCTCGGGGTAATTTGAAGCCTATTTATAGGCGGCTATTGCCTAGCAAGAAAACGTTTAACGAAATAGCTTTATACTCCATGTATATATAGGTAAGTCTACCGATCAGAAATTTCAAACGAAATGGCGGCATGCCCAAAATGATATATCCATGACATCTGTACTCTTGTATACAGTATTATTAAACGAGCACGCACTTCGACAGTGCTCAAGAGAAGTCATATTGTATTTGTGTTTGGTGTACCAAGTACATTAAACGATTACGTTATAAAGATTTGATGGCTGTTTCTGCTGGTATTACCAATCGCGTTTTAAATTTTTATAACGTTACTCGCCCTCTATGGAACCTCGAAATACTCGCCATCGTATATCACACGGGGAACACGTTCCTGTATTCGTAGAGTGTCTTGCGTATCAGTCAAGTACCACTTCATATTTATTTCGGACAAAAAACATCTCCTAAACGGCTGGCTAAGTGACCTTTTAACCGAGGACACTTAAAGGCGTGCTTCTATATAACCTACCGATGCACTTATTCATTTTTTAATTTTTCATACTTGACTGTCCTTTTTTTTTTGTTTTTATTTCTATGTTCCTTCCTTTATAACGTTCGTCAGTTTCTTTGTACTGAGAACTTTCGACTACGAGTAGACGTCGTGTAAAAAGGCGGAAAAGGAGTTTCGCAAAAGAAATTTACTGAAGAAGGTTGAGCGCGGGGCGACCCTGCATGAAGCGCCGGTTGATTGCCCGCTCGTTCGCCAATTTTCCTCAACGTCGCTGCTTCGCCGCGAAAAATCGCTAAATTGCTTCTTTGAGACGATGGTCTGGAAGACGCCGGAAAAGAGGGAAAAACGTTTTCCTTAGTGGCTGGATCGGTAATTTCCTCTGTACCGGTGATTCATCGTGGATGGTACTCTTTATATATCCTGATATCAAAGATTTCTTTGCTGTACTTCTGAAATATTGAAATTGAATATTTTTTAAAAACATAATTACTCTGACTCCATTTACCGACATCTTTTATTAGGAGGTTTGCATGAAATTTTGAAAATGCATATTATCTTTAGAGTAGGGGTTAATCGTACCGCAGACATTTCAAAGTGATTTCTTAGTCGACCTACGAGTGCTTCGGTAGAAGGGTAGAAAGTTGCATTTTCCCAAAGAGTAAATTGCAGGGTGAAAACTAGTAGAGAAGAGCAATTTGAAAATTTTATTCAGAAATTCCATTTCGACGCCCTTAGGAGTCCTCAGCGTTTTCGTCCTCTACTGTCCCTCATCCTCCTTATACCAGCCGAATTGCTGGTTCGAAGTTTGAGATTTTCTCTCGCCACTCTTATTCCACTGTGCACGTGGTACTCACTGCTAATACTTTCTCCTTCTTTCTCCTCCTTTTCTTGTAGCTTTCTATGCAGCTACTTTCTGACTTCTGACACGCGTTTCAATTGGGATGGTTGCCAGGGTGACTGAGCCGCGTGGCACGGACTATTGAAGAGGTTAAAGGGGACTCCAGATTCTGCTTCTATCAAAACACCTTACAGCCTAGACTCTTTTTTTACAAAAAAAAAGACGAATTTTAATTGATAGAAAATGTTTTAAAAATTAATTCAAAGTTGTACATATTTCTCAGCAGCTTCTGATGCAGACATTCCTATTGAATGGATTGTCCTACTTTTGCACGCCTGTCTCCCCCCTCAGACACGGCCCTGATTACACGATTAACCGATTAGCTAAATTTAGCTTGCAGTTTATTGCATCGCCATGCTTGAGATTATTTGCTAAACGGATTGCCGCAAAAATTACCAAGTGGGGCGTCGAGAGATGCAAAACAAGCCTGGTCTCTCTAAGTGCGCTACAGATCTGTCATTACTATGTAATTGTACGATTTTTCAAAATTTCGCGCCTTTTCGATATTTCACCTAAGTAGTTGATTGCACGAATGCCACATGCATAATGAAATTTGTACTATATATGTATAAATATATCTGTATGTATAAATGAATTAGACTTTCAAATCAATCTACTGAAATTATCCTGACGATTGTAAGAGACGTTGCTACCCTCTCTCGCTTGGAAAAATTTGCCATTTTTATTCCGTTCTGAAATGACTCGTGCGAAATCGGTAATAGTTCCAGCTTGAATAACTTGAGTCATTCTCGACGCCGTCCCCACTCGTTTCATAGAAACGCGCATGGTTATACTCTTCGTATATATCAAAATTATAATTTTTTTTTTCTACAGTATAGCAAACCACAGGGAACATTGATTATCGTGTCTGTTACAAAAATTCAAAATTCGAATTACGCGTCACTTTTCAACGATCGTAATACAACATTTCTGCTGTGATGCAACGTGCTCACTTTTCTCAGTTGAATAACAAATAACGTCAGTTTGTCACACGTGATTTTACTTCGTCCCCAGGATATTATCTACCCCGATCCGAGGACTATGTAAAACTCGCGGTGCCACCCTTCTGAAAAGTAAGGGAAGAGAGCTGCAAAGGGGGGATTAGAGCGAGAAGAAGCTGTGGTACGGGGCGCCATTAACAGCTAATGAAAATTAGCTTTCGTCGGCTGATTGAGCGTCAAATCGTTCCTCTCTTGTTTCGAAGAGAAGTCCGTCACCAGTATCGTTAAAACCCGAGACTCGTTTTCGCTTCCCGAGATCAACGATTTTACACGAAGCCGAGAAAATTCGCAACTTTTCTTTAAACCCTATATAAGCGCATCGCTAATTGTCATCGTTCCATCGATAATTGCTATCTAGTAGCATTAAAACTTTACCACTCTGTGTTATCCCGTGTCGCGAATTACAACGTATCTTAAATAATTAATGTATATCACGATTATTTGAAATATATATCGGTATACGATATTCATTGCAAGCACTTCCGTTATATCCTTGGCGTATATTAATAACGACAAAATCGACGTAAAACCACAAGTCATTAAGCCCGGTTTCAGGCACTAATAACATTACTTGCAAAACAGCACAGAGCTCCGTTCAGTAGAAAAGCATTATGGCTTTGGAATGTTTAGAGATTGTTATAAACAAAACGGTAATGGACTGCAGAAGCGTCTATAAAAGTGTATCTTTCCCTTGCGTCCCAGCAGAGGAGAGAAAAGAGGGTGAGGTGAGGTGTAGCGAGGGATGGGAGGATGGGGGGTGAGTGAAAAAAAAGAGTAAAAAAAAAATTAGAACACCAAAGAATTAAAGCTGCTCTATTCATCTTGTCGTTTCGTAGAAACAGACTATGAGGACCGTCCAAGACCCATAAGATACATAGTGGCTTTAACGACAGTTTACAATGCAGCGAATATATACTCGTGGGAGATAATTGACTATACTTTGTCCACCGTAAATAGAAAGCTGGTGGTACTGGCCTTGATATCTTGTTGATGATCGTATAAAATGTTAAAAGTGATGTAAACTCCTTACTTACCGCACATCCCACTCTACTTGTAAGTACAATAACGGATATATTATTGTGTATCTGCTCTGGGTTGAGAATTGAAAGATTTTTTATGATTTTTCGGAACTCTATTTTTTGTTTTTTTTTTTGTTTTTTTTCTGACCCTAATTGAAACATATTGGAATTGCGACAACGAGACTGTAATTGGAATTCACGAGAACAGCGTGTCGTTCCGAGTACGTGCTGTGTGTACTTTGTACGAGAGTTAATGGATGACAGAAGCATGGTAATGTAACTCTTTTGTTTACAACAGATGAGTGTCAGATCTTCGTCCTTTTTTTTTTCGCTCTCTCCCTTTTTCTTCTTCTTCATCTTTTTTCCCTTGAGTTACGGTCGAGTCTGCTCGTCTCCGCGTCTGAATAAACATATCTGATGTCTGCTTAGCCCACCCAGAGACTGAACTATTAAAACGCTTATGGGAAAAAATTGGTCCTTCGCGGTCATGGCAAATCCTGATTTTTGGGAGCCTTGAGAAAAAAGGGGAAAAAGAATGGGAGAGACGTCGTTTACTGTGACGATCCCATCTCGTATCTCGTTTCTCGCTTTTTTAAAGTGTCGACGGTTCGTCATTGGATCGACTCGAGTCAAAGTCCTTAGTTTATGAGGTTTTTGAGTTATGGCCTGGGTCCCACTGTAAATCATTGTGCTTCTCTTCATGGCTTCACATGGGTCTTTGACTTGCGTGTCAGCCTGTTACTGTTTTGATGGACTTATGCAAATCCTTCGTTATCTTATTATCTTGTTTTCTCAATGTAACTAGCTTGTCGTCGATATATCCTTATGATGGGATTTAATATGATTTATGGGAGCTTTCTGTGTGTAGTTTGGGATATGGGTTTATCGTATATCAGGATTTTTTTTTTTTTTTTTCGTTATTTTAAGACGCACGTCTCTCCACATCACAATCTATACATTTATTTACACGCTAATATACACGATTGTTTCTAGGCGTCTATAATAAATACACTGTCCGATAACTTCTTTTCTCTCGTTTTTTTTTTTGTCGAGATCTATAAACTTCCCATGAACTATAGGTATCTCAAAGTATCAGTACCATCATGGTTATATTTCTAGCTATGGACTTTGAGGACATTTGTGCTATCTGCCGTTGGATATACGACACGCATCATAAAATCGATCAAGAATTTTTTTCCGAATTTTTTTAGATTTTGACATTCTTGGACCCGTCATTCGATTGAAAAAAAAAAATATTGTTCAAGATTCATGAAAATCATCCTTGATCGTATAAATGACGTCGAATAACTGTCATCGTTATTTAAAAATTATTTTTAATTCTTTGGTTTTCGTTTTTAAGATTTAGTGCAAAAATCTACGTCCTTCTTGTCCACAATCTATACAAGTCGTTTCCGATAGAGAATCGATTTGAGACTTTTAAAATTATCTGAGCTTACTTCTCGCCATCCATTTTCGAAATTTGCGTCTCCCTCGGTCTCACCCCGAGTTCTGGTTCCGCGCTCTGGACCTGAATTTGACTGGAGTGCAGGGGCGGACACAGCAGTGGATGATAGGGTAGACAATAATAAGGGAAACCACTGAGAGCCTTGTTAACCGGATGAATTTGCGGGCTTGACATTTGTCCCGGAAGTTGTCCGGTACCCGGAAGTGGTATCCCTCGCAAATGTTCATCAGGATGTACCAGAACTCGCACAGCCACGCGTCTAGCAGTGCCCGAATTCACTAGAGCACCCAGTTCCTGCTGTTGACGTCTCTTAGTTTTGTATCTGTAAGCACAAAAATCAATTCCGTCCTGATTACGTCAGAACTTCACGCACTCGAATCAAAATCCAAAAAAATGCCATCATACGTACCGTCGATTTTGAAACCAAATTTTCACTTGCGTCTCCGTCAGCTTGAGTCCTCGCGCCAGATCGGCCCTTTCCGGTCCCGAGAGATATTTTTGGGCCGCAAATCGTCTCTCCAACTCGTAAACCTGCGCGTGCGAAAATGCCGCGCGGCTTCTTTTCTTTCGTCCTTGCAAACTCTGACCGTGCGACTGCGATTCAAAGATGTCCTCCTCCATCTCGTCTGCGAACAGAATATCCGAGAATAACGTCAAGACTTCAAAAGCCTTAAACCGCGCACGATCATTCTCATATGACGTTTAATAAACCGCGGACGGTTTCCGGTTCCTCGGGATTTCGAAATTACGTCTCTGTCGTTGGCCTATGAGCTTTTCACATAAAGCCACAACCGATGTCCCTTGTAACCTCTGTGGTTATACGTCTTACATGATATTTCATCTCGGTATGCGGATCAGACTCAGGGAAGCTGTTTGGTCGAGGCGGTTAGGCTGTTCGACAGGCAAGCAGTCGGGTAGACGAACGCAGAAAGAAGCGCAGCCCAAGCACAGAGAGAAGCCTCGTTGGCTTTTGATGTCTCGTTCAAACATTAACACGTGCCTTCGCTACTCCATTTTGTTTACGCAATATATACTACTCCTCGATCCTAGAGGAAGCTTCCTAACTGGCAGTGAGCATATAGACGCGTCAGAGACTTTCTTTTGTTTAGGGATCCTCAATAACAATCACGGATACTCCTTATGCTTGTACATTACTCATTGCTAATCTTGTCTTTCGAATGCGAGCTAATGCTAAATATTGTGACATTGATTATTCTAGGGATTTATTAACTTTCTTAAAAATAATGTTTAATCACGCAGGTAATAATTTTATTGGATTATTATTATATCTAACGCGTGTTTATGAGCTTTTGGAGGAATTAAAGACTCCCTGGGGATTTAGCAGAGAATCTATATTTGATCACTTTCGACGTCAAGTTGATGTCATCTCGGACGCTTAATGGCGTCGGACCCCTACGGCCTTTGCAAACATTCTACACGGTGTCTATATCGAGATTATTCGGAGAGCAAGTATGGCTACGATAGTCTATTTTAATTGAGATATGTATACAAATTTTGGTTGTTATTGTACGTCAAACGTAAATTGAATTTTGCTCATGGTACTTGTTGTTGCGAATTTACCGTCGCAGATTCCTCGTACCTCGTAGCATCGATTGCATGCTTCGCGAATGTTGCTTAATGAGTTTTCAATGGAGCTTTATTATCATACGTCTTTAACGTATCCTGGCGCCCATTAGTGTATTAAGTAACATTAAGCGAGGTTCCTGTGAAAAGAGCTTTAGTAATTTTCTGAGTGCACCTTTGAATCGGTGCCAGGTCGTACCTAGCTCCAACGCGAAAACCCTATCGCAGTGTTCAACTGTAATCTATGATATAGGGTAATACATGTATATCGTATTAATATACTGTAGGTAAAAACGCATTAGTTAATTGTGGCTTCGACATCACTGGCAGCGCTTACCTAACAGGAAATTGTCTCACGATGCCGCACGGCTTTTATCCGGCTCTTAACGATTCTGACTAACGGCGTAAATTAGTATGGTGACTATTTTGCTTTCAGTATTTTTTTTCATTGCTCGGGAATTAATTTTTAAGAGTTGCAACATCACTGCACTCCTCGTTGTACGTATCGCGTAATTTTTGAAACGTAAAAATATATTGGCAAAAATTGCCTTATGGAAAAGAATTTATGGTGGCGACTGTTACAGCAACGATTGGAGCACAAAAAATGTCTAGTGACGATAACAACAGTTCTAGACTGACGTAGTCTACTACAGTGAAGCTTACAGTCACAATGGTGAATTTTGATAATGTTGGCATTGCTACTAAAATTTGTTGTTGTCCAAATAATAGTCATTACTATGGTAATCGTTTTTCTATGTACAAGCATTTGCCAGCGCTACAGATTTATTGTATCTGTATGTGGGTGCGTGTCAGTGGATAACGTGCAGTCTGCAAACATCATGAAAGCTGTTAAATCATGATTGATTCTGTACTCCTGAAAGTACCCGAGGGGGGTCGAATGCTGTTTGCTCGAGATGGAAGAGGAGAACCCTCTCCGACAATGTAATTCTATACTTGTCCATAGTAGTTTTAGTAGGGGTTGTACACGTCTAGGAAAAGCTATGAAAGTTGTAAAAAAAAAAGGTAGAGCAATAGCGAGCAGAGACGTATAGACGGTTGATCTTTTTTTCATGGGTTTAGGATTTCGAAAAATTATGTAACCGAGCAAAGATTGTTTTTTTTTTTAGAAAATTTTGGAAAATTAACGAAAAGGCTGTTTTCAAGGTTCTCAGTCATACGAGGTCTCGTGCGACACCTCGGTAGTGGATATTTCATTTGTAGACGGACAGCAACAGTGTGGGGTAACTTTTGAGATCAAGTGCAAGAAGTTGAGTAGTGGGCACTTGTGACGTCTGCTCAGTCGAGAGCCACTTATGCTACTAAAATTACATTCAATTACGTTATCTGCCCTGGAGTTAACTTTAAAAACTCTTGAAAAGCTTGTCTGTTATGCTGGAAGCGATCGGCAAGTATGATCTCTCAAATCTAAATTCTTCTGGAGATTTAAGGATATTTAATATACCTAGTTATCGTGTACGATAATTATGCGGCCATTTTTACTTCCTGTCGCAATTGTTAATTGCTTGTCACTTACCGAGGTATTTGTTTTTGCTCATGTCCAACGCCTCGTCTTGTTGTCTTTGAGCGGTTTCGCGGGCTTCTCTAACGCCTTGATAAGCCGCTATGTTTCCCAGGGTTTCCAAGTGCTTGAAGCTACTCTGACCCAGGTGCTGAAGGCTGCCGAAGTTCGTCAAGTTGGCTTGCGCTAAATTTTTTCTTAGGATGTCTAACTCCCGCGCCATGTTTAATTCCGGCGATGGTAGCCGCGAGTAACGTGTTAAATGATGCTCCTGATCGATTGTTGATTCCACGAGATTTCTCTCGTACTCGGAACGCTGAAGCTTCTTCGGCCAACCGGAAATTCTTTGTGGGTCTTCCGTTCCGCAGTGTCGCTTCTCTGTTTCCGTCTGTGGACTCGTGCGACTTAAAATGTCCGCGATGCTGAAAGGTGTCGGTTGTGACGTTTGGGACGGCTTTGGGGAGTCTGAAACCTCTTTCTTTCGCGTCTCATCCATTGTCTCTTTTGATCGCGATTTTCTTGACTTTTCCTCACGAGGATTCTGGGGAAATGATAACGTGCATTGTTTAGGTAAAAAATACGTTACGGTCTTATATAAGTAACACGCATTTCTTTTTTTAAATCAATGGTACAAATAAAAGTTTAATTATCAGTAAGATCTATTAGTACCTTATTAGTTATGGTGATCTTTCTATTTACCTTGAGGCTGTTTCTTTTCGATTTCCGGGTAATCAATACGTCTCTTTCAGACGATCGACAAGATCATTTCATGAAAAATGTTGATACTTCCTATAGCACACGATTAGCATTGTCGATCATTACGAAATCCCATTGCACAATTAAACTCCGACTGGTACCGTTATACGCATCACTTAACGGGCAATCGCTCAGTCTCACCACAATCGCGTAATCATGAAATATCTCAAACCACAGGATTTCACGATCACTGAATTTCTCAATAAACCAAGTAAAATATGTCCATTCACCAGACCGTGTAATCGAATGAAAAAGACCTCCACCTCGGTTTCAATTAACAGTGTATTAATTGTCATTTGAGGATCACGAGCAACGTGCACACCCTTCTGGCCGAGTGTGCTTTGGCCAAGTGTGCTTGTCCCGCTTAGGAACTTATTTTTCAAATTAAGTCCGCCACTCTGCTCCCAATCCTGATCGACTCTCGGTATCCTCTTCACTCTCTCATACTTCCTCGCTTCACTTCTCCCTCCCTCGCTCTCTTTCTCTCCTATGGCTCTCTCCCACATATTAACTCCCACTCTTCACGTACCATGGAACGCAAGCCCACGCGCTCGTTTCTTCAGCAGTAAGAGGGTCACTCCTTCTCTCTCACTCCCACTCACGTATTCCGTATGCCTCTGTCTCACTCGTACACATTACGAGGTAGGTGGAGCTCCAGACTCGTCCTGTTCCTGTCTGACTCATGAGTCTCATCACCGAAACGCTTTCGTTCCTACGCAAGCCTCGCCCTGCGACCAATCAGCTGCTCTCACGGACAGTGGCTTCACCGTTGACCAATCCACGCGGCTCCTGCGACTCAAAGAATACGCGGACTGACTTAAGCGCGTGACTCGCTTGCCACTCACGGAGTGGGACTTTTCGCGAGGGCTTTTAAGGCTGAGTATTCACTGAGTGATGACGCGCGACCCGGAAATGGTACACGGGATGATCGATTTCTTAAGACTTCGTAGAACAAGATCGATAGTCGTTATACAGATGGATTGTACCTTGTCCTTCTACCTTCTATACGTTCAATTGGAACCTCCAGTCAGAGCTCCGGAAACTTCTTGCTCCGTTTTATAAAAAATTTCATTTTTTATTCTATTCGTCATTTTGGTTAATAATCAATATAAATATTACTTTTTTATAGGGAATTTAAAAGAGGGTAATCCACTCGTGGAAAACAGACATTTATACGTTTGTCTTTCTCTTATACGTCTAGAGCCCTATAGGACTGTCTCTCTCGCACTCGTGGTCAGTATAGGGAGTTCTAATAATTCTAACCGCATACCTTTTTTTCCTGATAAATAATATTTCGATACAATCTGATCATGGAAATTGCGTACTTCGGTATATTCACTCAATTTATCATTGAACATTGATACTACAAAAATTGAATAAAGTTTAGTGAATATCGCATTATTGAGATATACGTAAGTCATTTGAAAAATCTTTCATTTACACACACAAAAATATAATTAGAACATATTGGAAAGATTCTTGTCAAATAACGTCGAGTTTCTCTATCGATAAACGCTGATAGAAAATTTGACGATGACAGGAATAAGAAACAGATAATCGATTTAGACGCCAGCACGGAATCCCAATGTAAACCATCAACTTCCGTTACGAATATACATTCTTGATATATTTCCTATGCTTACGCTCGAAGTAATTGCGAATTTTCGTAAATGATATATTCACCTCGAAATAATCCTCTCTGAGAAATAATTATGACAACCAATGGACAATACCTTTTGAAAAATCTTCATTTATCATTAAGACGTCCATCCACTGTAGGAATGTACATACTTACTCGCAGCTATACTTACGACTAAAACCAGAAAAACGTACCCTGTGAATTGCGCCTAATGATTTTTTAAAGTTACTACGCACCTACAACCTAACGCTTGTCTTCTATAGCTATACCTACTTGATTACTCTCTTGCTTTCTCTCTCTCGTTCTCGTTGTCTGGTATCGAGAAACCGCGCGGTGCATATATAGGGTGTGCTTTACATAACAATCGACGCTAAAGACTCGCAGTATTGTCGCCACGTGCGAGTTCCCGAGTTCCTATGGCGGTTTAATTAAGTGTGAACCACAGGAGCATAGCCGAGTCCACGGCTCACTTGACCCGATGATGACCCCGAAACGCACGTTTCAGATATCCACAGAAGAATTGTCCATACAGTACGCGTATCACATTTGATCTGGTCTCATTCTCGTAAACGTTAAAGACCCAAAGAAATAAAGCAATATGATTGATAACCAATAAATTTTTATTAAACAAACAAAAAATTAAATAAATTTAACTTACACCGCAACAAGAAATCGAGACCATTTTTCTAGTGGCTGACATTCGTATAACGTTACGGGACAATCTTAGGAAGACCGCATGCAATTTTTTACCGATTGGATCTAATCAATAATAAATTACAGGGGGATTCCAGTACGTTCATCCCCTAAGGCTAAGCTCTGACCCTCCCGCTCAATTGGTCGCAATTCTTAAAGACCTTAATTGGCGCGGAAAATTATACCTTATTCCAACGAACATCCCTTAGCAGTGAACTTCCCCTCCAGTCCTCCTCGCCCCAGCCCCTTCGTCGCCTCTACTCACTCATCGCTATTCGTATCCTTTGGCTCTCGATTTTTCTACTCGGATATTTTTCCTTTCCCTCCACCCCTTACCCAACCCCTCCGTTCACCATCCGATTCACGTCCAATCAAACGCGGTTACCCTCTTCCTTTCTTCCTGGTTTTACAAGGGCGGAGGGGTGGTACTTTTCCACTATACTCGGTAGTTTCACAGCGAACGCGTACCGATGATAGATAATAGATTTTTACGTGGATTTTGCCTCATTGATTTTAACACGGTATTCGCATATGTGCTCGTATTTTCAAAGCAATTTTTTTTTTTGGGGGAAGAAAAGGACGAAGAATCTAATATGGCAAATATTTCGGCATGTATGGTGCAGGCAACGTTTAATAAGGTCCACTCGAAAGAGTGACGACTAGTAAGCTTGAATAAAAAAATGTTGGGACGCGCGCGCTTTATTTATTCCGTTGGTGTGTGGGTGTGCATACGAGCGTAAGAATATAAAAACACGAAGACCGGATGACTGCTGACTGTTTGTTAGTCTTGGGTTTTAAAGTCCGCACGTCTGTCAGACCAGAGATGTAATATTAGTGCTTAGTATATGCCGCTGAGACCGCTCCCGCTTCATTCACTCCTTCTCTTTATTCTACACTCTCCTTCTATGCCTTTTCTCTTTGGCCTCTTTCTTGCTTTCTTTTCCTGTACCATCCCTCCCCCTCCCGTTCCTTCCTTCCACTCCACCCCTTGCTGTCTCACTTTGTATCCCTTCTGTAAACCAGACCGCATTGACTTCGTATATTCAGTATATAAATTTACGTGTATATCAAGAGACTCGGTAGAGTCTCGCATCGTATATGAGTACGTATATGAGTTAACTAGAGCAGACTTTACCTCGAACTTGACAAATGACTTCTTTCTGAACCAAATCCCTTGTTAGACGGTTATACGAAATATGGAGGGGTGGATTTTATTTGGGTATCGATTGATAATCGATTTTGTGGATAATCATTTGGAATTTTATGTGTTTTTATGAAAGATTCTTTTTTATTTGTTTTTATCCTATAGTTATTGAGATACGTTAATTTTGTCATGATTATATAGAGGATGCTGTGAATCTCGAAGTCTTTTTATAGGATGAGGATGCTCGACACGATTTCCTTGAATTATTTTGCAGACACCGGACGTCACTTACGTTTCTACGGGCTCTTCAGGCCGTGTGCCAGTTGTGCCAATTTTAACCAGTCCCGTTCGAATGCTTTTCTAGATTTTCCTGAATGGTTGATTTTGCGTTTAGTGCCTGTGTGATGGAGGTGAAATTATGATTTTATAATTTTAGGGGATATTTTTCTTTTTTTTTTCCGTTTAGAAGATTTTGGGTCAGCTGGATACTTATGTGGATCTTTGGGATCCCTGGCGACAGTCCTTACGCACTAAAGGTCAGGGAGCTTTTGAGATAAGATGAAATCTGTTATAGTCAGTCGGTACTGGAACTTGCAGAGCTTGATCATCTGTCGGTAATGCAGAGAATACACTTAACATTAAATGCATCCTGGTTTTGCAGTGTTACCAATGATGTTATCCTCTTCTGAATAAGAGTTCAGTGTGACTCGTAAGGTATGAGATTAAGAACAAAAAAATTTTCATAATTTAAAATTCGATAAAAAGTGTAAAAATTCGAATTATTTAGGTCAGTTCTACTTTTTATTATGAAAATCTGATATTCTCAGTTAGAACATCAACATGGTTTGTTCAAAATTGTTTGACATCGAAAAAAGAAAATGTCAAGATTGCTAAGAAAAAATGATTAACTAAAGAACGTTTTAAGCTGCTTCGCATGACTTGTCGCACACGCAATGATCATTCCACTTGCGCAAGTCATCATGAACGTACTTCAAAGTGTCATTAGGAAGAATTGCACAGCGCAAGAAGCATACCAAGAAACTCCATCTCTTTGAACGTGATTAATGAGTTCGAAGGAACGAAGAATCAGAATAAACTGAAATTAGATTTTTATGTGCATTAATACGGTGTATATATACAAACGCAATATGGCGCGGCTTATAGTCCCCTAGCCTTACAGTCAAATAGGATCGAATTTCAATGTTGAACATTTCGTGATTGATTATATGAATACATGACCGCGTAATGGAGTTTTGTTTAACAAATGGGGGTGAAAATATTAAGCGAATCCCTCGTGATGCATCATCCCTTGAATATAGATCCATAATGAGATCCATGGGTAATCTGAAAAAAAATTCTTACAAAATTCGTTGACACTGTCCACGTTTATAAAAAAAAAGAAAAGATACGAATGCAGGATATCAGTCTTGAAAAAAGTCAATAAAAGTCATCTGCTTAATGATAATCTTAACAACAATTTATTTTTGAGAAATTACAATAGTGTCTTTACAGCAATATGTTAAGTACATTTAATCGTTAAAGGAGCGCGGTGTTCATCCAATCAAAAATAAATCAAAATTAGGATGCATATTATTTCTATTTAGTAATCCCGACCAAGTACACCTGCACGATAAAATTAAGGCTGTCATTTTTATCAGTGTGTTCCCATGGTCCTTTATGGTACCAGTAGCACCATGAAGCTGATTATACAGCGTGCAAGCATCAAGCACCAATGTGAACATAGTCTATGTGCCCACTTGACTGCCAGATGACCCGTCGTGCTTGCGCGATAACCTAAAAGCACCCCTGGCTTCGCTCAAGCTGTCAGAACTCACCTATTTATAAATGCCATTTCGCTATTTTTTTTTTATTCCCATTCATTTTACTACCGTGCCATTAATATATCGTGAATAAAAATAAGCAGATTCGAGAGGTGAAATTTTGATATCGTAAAACATTGTGAGAATGAAATATTTTTAAAAGAACAGAGTTCACTAATTGTTACGTCGAATTAGGTTGTTTGAAAGGTTGATGGGGTTTTTAAAAATATTTTTTCTTAGGAATGGACTTTTTTTGAAGGTTCAACCGTCTTTCGATCGGTCTTTAAGGTACCGAGTGGATTCTCCTTAAGATGCTTTGCGAAGTTGCAGGTCCGGTTGGTCGGAATTGATGCTTCCGCAAAAACCACTTGAGGCAATTTCCGTTCTGTTCTTTCAAGCACCACTTTACCGGGTTTTTGGGCAAAAAAATCGTATCTATCTTAGAGAATAACAGCTGCCAATAAAGTGAATCCTAGTGTTCTAACTAGCCTAGTTATCCTACGAAGGTTTACACTTGCTTTTGGGTAGAAAAGAAAAAAAAAAAAAGTCTTATTCTAAAAAATACTCTTTGGCTAATATTTTTTTGGTTTCGTAAATTTTTTTGGATAATTGTCTCGTCCAGGTATATCGAATTTAACGAGGATGACTTTAATCGTCAAAACAATACGTTGCACTTTTCAAAAGTGCAGTCTAATGCGATGCATTTCTTAAAGAGCATTCTACCATAACCTTTGCAAATTTTGGTCCATAGGCATCTGGTCCATATAGCTCACATATTGCATCTGATAATTGGGCGGGTTAAGATAATTCGTAAAATTGTAATCTGCATTGGAAATGTCTGCGACTGTTCGATTTTCGTTTCCAATTGGTTTAATTTCCGGCGCGATGTTTTTCAAATCCGGAAACGGCGACACCTCGTTATTCATATTTGTACTGCACTCTCTTTTGATCGATCTCGCGTCGCACTGTATTCCAGGACGAATTTCAGGAGTGAAGCTCGTCCTAAATTCAGGACTCAGGTGCCGATGCACGTCCATATTCAGACTGGATCTTCCACTCATGTCGGAATTCATATCGTTTCTGAATTCAGGACTGATGCTGGAGTCCAAACGCATCTCGTTGGAATTCGTTCTGAACTCGGGACTCAGGCGAATCTCGTTAGTTCTAAATTCCGGTTGCATTCCCATTGCCAATTCCGTCCTTGGAATTGGCCAATATGGCGGATTGTATGATTCATGAACATTTGGTTTACCGTCCTTTATTAAGACTGGTACTGTTATCTTCTTGAGCGATTGATTTTTCAAATTTTGAACTTGCAGCTTCTCCGCGTCTTCTATGCGCGCACGTTTGTTCTTGTAGCGTCTATTTTGAAACCAGATTTTCACCTGAGTGCTTGTGAGCTTTAGCGTTTGCGCAAGCATCTCTCTTTCGGGGGCACTCAGGTAACGCTGTTGCTTGAATCGCTGCTCCAATTCGTAAACTTGTGCCTGGAGCAAAAGAAAAATTAATATTTTATAATTTAATAAGAAAAATAATTTCGTCTCTGGGTATATTTTTGCTTTCATTTTAACATAATTGTTTACCTGAGAAAACAATACTCTTGGCTTTCTTTTGGTTCTCTTGCCCGATTGACTCTTGCGCAATTCTGTTTTGCTGGACGTGACGACGTTTCCTGAAAATAAAATTGGGAATTTCTAAAAAAATTGTTCGTTTTTGTTTTGTTTTTTTTTGTTTAGGAATAAGGAATGTCGTCTTACCATCTTCAGCGACTGAAGTTTCCTGATATGGCGGGACGACCTGACTCAACTGATGAACGTGGCTCATTTCTGAATAATTTTGGTAACCGGGCACTGGCTGCTCTTTATATTTTTCCACCTCCCAGTTACTCTCGGGAATTATGTTGTATGCGTAATAATCCTGGGATACGTGTTGCTGCTGTTGCTGCTGCTGAGGTTGCTGATGAGGGTAGCAATCCATGCTGCAGATTTGTTGATCCTCGTTAAGTATGTCACGAACACTGAACGGAGTGGCGGAAAGCGAGGAAGACAACATCCTAGAGCATTCTCGATATTTCCTCAAAAACACTGTTTTTCACGTTAAAAAAATGCTCCTGACTTAAACGATCTTATCAATGAAATTATTCAATCGCTGAGCATGCTTTCACTTTTACGATCGGACGCTTCAAGATTTCCGTGGAGTCTTACGTGCACTTTTTTTTTTAAATTCACACGTCCACTGACACAATGTAAATTTTTCACAAATTCAGTATTTTTGCAAAATCACCAAAATTTTTCTCGCAAATCCTTATAACTTGTCCGAAGTAACTTTATCGCGGAGAAGCTATGATGACTGATGATCTTGCTAATTTTAATTGCAAAGTGATTTTTGCAAGTTCAATATTTAAAAAAAATGTCTACTATTTACGATTTTTCTTTACACACTCTCGTACAGAGATAAAGATTTTTTTTTAAATGTCAAAAAATCGTGTGCCGATTTGTCGAAGATCCAAGTTCATCGATGTATTCAGACTCGTTACGGTTGAGCGGTCAGGTCGGAGGGCAGACGTCTAATGTGACTTGGTTTTCCAGAGAGTCAAGTGTTGGTCGCTTCAGGCACAAATACCATGAACCAGCCATTGCGTATGGCTGCGTAAAAGTGCCTGCGTGTACGTAAATGTACAACAGTATGTGTGTGGATGCAAGGATCTTCACCGATATATATATTCACAGCACTATGATAACCCATAATACCGTGTTACATATGAATATTGAAGAAAAAAAATTGAAATTTAAAAATCCACCCGCTATACGTTAATGATTCTTCAAAATTAGTTATTTTTTTGTTATTTTATAAAAATATATATATATATATGCGATAAACTCCAATAGATTTATGGACAATTTGTAGTAAATTGTCCGTTATGAATGTTCAATTGAAAATGACTTTCCATTAAGATAAAATATTTTTGCAATTAGCCGGTTGTAAACCCGCGAATGACGCCAGCTCGACTTTTTTTTTATTCAGTTCACGAACAGCCATAGCGCGGAACGCTCTCTGGGCGGAGGAGATACCGAGAGGCCCGCCTATATTGAGATGCTGGACCAATCGAGGGATGCTGCGAGCTATGAATCTTTAAATCTAAATATTAAACATTGATCTTGCGCTGTTTCTTTCTTAAGTCAGTCGCCGGAGACTCGAGTTAAGTTTTTGCACATTAATTTCGTAGGCTTATATTTTTTATTGTTTTAAATAATCTAACCTTTAACGTGTCCAGCAATTACCATCGGATATAGGATTTATATGAAAGAATGTTTCTTCGATAACATCTCTCGATTTCCCACACATTTTTTTCTTAAATATTACTCTAAAGCATCTATTTGTCTGTATAATAATTTTGTCAAAGTATTTAAAGCATCTTGTCAAGGGGTTGTATATTATATACAGTGTTATGGAATGTGTAGTAGGTGATTTTGAGCGCGTGTGAAAGTTACCCCAATTCGTATGAGAGAAAGTGGGACATATGAATTAGTGTCTCTCTTAACGCACCACCACTTAGGGTCACCATCAAATATATAGAATTGATCAGGATCCCTCGTAAAATAAATAGACGATGAAGGAAAAACAAAACAATGCATTTTCCCACCAGTGTCAAGAGTAGGCGGGCGTGCGCGTCCTTCTTACTTTTAACATAATCCAGACGCATCCAGAGGCGCCCCGAGTCCTCGACGCCCGCCCAGGATTTGGACTTTAAAAAAAAAGTATTCCTCAAGCCAAAAATTAAGTATACGTAATATATAATTTTTACTCTTAATAAAAGATATCCAGAAGTTTTACTGTTTCGTAATGTATAAAAAAAAAATAATTATTTTATTTCTTAGTTCATTCGATTCCTTCAATTTTTTTCTATTACAAAAATATCACGTGGTCTTGTATACGGGAATTGACCGATAGCGAAATTGCTCTTGAACGTTTACCTGCAAAATTCTATAGAATTTTTGTACAACTTGAGCCGTGTAATATGAAACTGAAAAGCCCGTGAAATAACGCTCTTTTCAGTGGGTCGCACGAGCGTGCATACTCGTGGCACAGGCGCCAAGAGATAGTAGGCGCCTTCTTAACTGTGGGAAAGACGCCGACGTCTGAGCGACGGCATTTAATATGGTGACGAGTACGATGACGTTATTGGTGAAAATTTAGGAAAAAAAAAAGAGTTCAATTCGAACGACAATTCAAAGAACTCCATTAAGATACGTGAGAGACCAGACGCGTTCACGAATAGTCCACATTTGGCATAACCCTTCACGAAGTTCTAATTTTCCTTTAGATATTTTGCGCGCGGTACAATATCATTTCGAAACAGTACGTGCGATTCATGCTTTTGATTATTTATCACGTCAATCAATCAGGAGCGACACGACGTATTCTGTGCAATCAAAAATTATTTTGCAACGTTATAAGATCAAGCAAAAATATTAGAGTATAAAAATGTCCTAAGTTAGCCTAGGAAAGGAACTTCCGTGGGATATAATATTTGTTTTTATTTATTTATTTTTTTCATGATTGAATATTACTCTTGCATAGGTGTGTACTTCGATAATTACGTCACGTGCTAAATCGGCGTGTAACTACCGGACGAAGAAAAGTAGAGGCAACGTGGTGTCCAGTTGCACGAGGCGTCCATGTTGCATGGCATAAAAGGGCCCTTTGTACTCTTACGTCTAAACAGCCATGGCTCAGCACTATCCAGTCGAGTTTATAGAAAATCCCCGTAGCCCTCTGTATCTTGCGCTCATGGGGGGTCAAATGCCGCCCATGGTGTTCGTCTGCCCTTTTTGGGGTTCTGCTGGTTTTTCGAATCGGTCCTCTGTTGCGTCAAACAATAAGACAATGCCTGTTCTTCTTCATCCGGTAGTCGTAGTCGATTGATTGGCCGGAAGGAAGAACTAAAAAAAAGTATCTAAAAGAAAAACTCGTCTGCTCTCTTTGACAAATTAAATATTGTTTTGGGGGGGATAGTATTTTTTGATTTTTGAAAATGCGGGTTTTTTATTTTTATGGTCGATCGCGTAGTGGAATTTTCGTTTGGTTAAGTCGCTGACTGGAAAATGAAAAATTCTGTTCAAAAGTGTATTTCTGCAGTTTGGTACGACCGAGCCATTTGGTACAAGTTTTCTCACGAGTGGTCCAGACAATTGCGTGGATCTGGGTGTCTAGACGGGCGCATCCCTTGTTTTATTCTCTGTCCAGCGGCCGAAACCGCAGTTACATTTACCAGAAACTAGTGACTGGCATAATTTTGAAAAATGTGTCGCGACGCGTCCAAGGCACATTTTGTGTACAAATACTTACGGCGTACGGTAGTCTATTAATTCAAAAACATCTGTTGGGAAATTGTATTTTTCGAGATTCTTTACATTTTTGCAAAACACAAATTTTATTCTTGAAAATTATGAAAACTATATCCAATCGCACGGCGGTGGTCTGATTGCAATTAATGTATTATACGAACTATTTTTTTAATTTTTATTCGCGTTCTAAAATTGAAACACGTAGTAAAGGATGCAACCATGTTCTGGATAGCGTCAAGACGCATCCCGACGAAATCTTCTATACTGTATTTCAACTGATACCTTGAAAGCACAACGTCGTCCAATTCTTTCAGCAGTTTTTACACTGATGATGGATTTTTTATTTTGTCGTACCGGTGTAACGTTGATACACTCCATTGCACGTAAGTGTACATCGATATCATTGACACGAATGACACTTGAATGTCATGAAATTTTTAGAATGCAACTTACAGACGAAGGTTAGGAATTTTTAGATTCACTCCTGTGGGAAAAAAGTGGATGCGGGTCCACGGCAGTACTTAAAGATAAGTTAAATGTCGGCTTATCATCGTCCGACATTGTATCAACAAACTGAAATCGTTTTGAACGCCGACACTTGACTTCTACATGTGCCGCCTGATTATTGGGATAGGCTTTTGATAATATGAATCATGTATGATTCATTAATGAGTAGTTATTTTTTATATTGATTGCGTGGACAGAATAAAATGGTATCGTTCCTATACTATAGTTAAATATTTTTTAAAAGATGATTATCTTTAGAAGCTTGCAACCTGGTAGTCATTCTTAAAATTATAACACTGTCGGTAACTGGTCGATCAATGGTAGTCATTTAGCTATACGATTTATGGTTACCATGTGAGAGTTACCGGCACTGGATAGGCCATTAAAATACATTTTTGTTCTGTGAAGAAGTTTATCATACGTTGGTAAGTCAGAAATGGCTTTTTATTCGTTCAGTTTTCAAACTTCTTATGCATTTCATGGTTTCAGTAATATCTAATAGATGGCAAAATGTAATTGAACTGTTTCAGAGTTCTTTATTGATTTCACGCAATGATCTGGACAGAGATTATTATTTCATTTACTTCTCGTAATCTCATTTCGAACATATTAAGTCATTAAGTATGAAATGTCCGATTTCGAACTGAATGTTATATAATATAAAGTCTGATTGACACGAACACAAATAATCTTACCCGAGGCTTGTCAAATTTCCTAGCCGGTTTTCAGAAAAGTGCAAAATGAATGCATTGTCCCTGGTCATGCGGGTAAACATGAATAATCCCCTAGAGACCCAGAAAAAAAAGGGCAAGATGTCTAAAAGGGATTATTCACGTTAATTGAACCTTGATGGAAGGGTCACGTACCGCAAATAACGGGGTGCCTTATTTCAAGAAATTCAATAATCAGCGTTACCCAAAGAAGGATGCAGTCGCCTTTCTACCCGAGTTCAAAGGAGAGAAAAAAAGGTTGAAAAAAAAACTAAAAAAAAACCTAGAAACGTAGACGAAGCGGAGACCCAAGAGGAAAAGCCGCCCTCACGATATCTCAATTGACTTAGTTATCGGCTGCTAATGAATTCCTGACAACGGTTACAAATCCCATATTACGAAATTAGTTTGAACCTCTGGCTGGAAAGGTCTGACCCTATACCGAGAGGTAGAAAAAAAAGAAATAACACAGAGAATCCCCTTCGAGGTCCGCGTATATTCGAAACTCGTAAATCACGAAAAATAGGCTCGGTCGAAGGTTCCTCGGGTACAAAAACTATCACGGTCTATTGGTCGACGTAGGTGATAGGCCAAAACTGAGAACGTTAGATTTGCCCTATCCTATTTTCTTCCTTTTTCTTTCTACCCCATTTTACCCTCCACTTTCCATCTTTATTCTTTCCCACTTCTCCAACCTCATCCCGACAAATGAAAATTTGAACTCCTCTCCCATACCAATTTAGCCAATCCATTATGTCGGAATGATGTTTTGATCGTAAGAAACGAGCGTGTCCTTTGATTACAAAATCCTAATTAGTGCATCGCGAGCGTCCAACAAGACCATGGATGAATGAACGAAATATTCATCCCTTAAAATCAGCGCAACCTTCGACCAATCGTTAGGTTCCTCATGCGAACATATTTGACGGGGGTAAGATTCGTCCTGTAAAAAACTGACACAAGTACTTATAATACTCTTACGGTTATGTAGCACATATTCGTATATGTAAAAATACACGTATAAGGGCGGTAAAGGAAAAGGATATCGTGATAAAGTCTACAGGTTCGTGTAGTCGAATTCCTGTCGAAGCGGAGCTCTCCCCAGGATCATCATTATCCTGATATCTCTGCTGGTAGCATCGGTCACTTTTATTTTTTTTTATTTCCTTGGCTCCGTGTGCAAAGCACCAGGGGGTAGGCCCAGGGTGGTCCAATTTGTCTGCCGGTTCGATATTGTTACGAGCTCATCCTTAATAATGTAGCCATGCGTCGGTTTCCTCTGCAAGCGCCATAACAGTCGGATCCAATACTATAGTGGTATATGCCGAGGTCCGTATAACTATCTTGAAAAAAAAAAAAGATTTTTTTCGCATGGTCCATGGCGTGTAGCCAACTTCTCGGAAGATGCTGATTAAGCGCTGGGTTTGTATTGACTGTACCTATTTATACGTACGTGCGTCCGTGAATGGCATCTCGCAGTAGCCGATTAGACAAGACGGCGATCGAGATTATACAAGAGTGAATAATAAGGGGCATAAGGAAGATGGAAATTGAGTTTGTATCTGGGTCTGGTACCGATATGGGTCTTATCTAAATAGAAGACATGAATTACACAAACTGGAATAACATTTATATTTTATCATGGCGTAACCGACGGGGTCTCTCGCGCGTCGCTCTATATCTTCTGTCAGTTGGTATCGAGTGATTTAATTTTTTTTAGTTCTGCATTTTCTTCGTCTTTTTTTTTTCCTTCGTCGACGTTACAAATTGCTTATCGTCTCAGTGTTGGCAGCTTGTTGGCCTCCCTTATCGTGGTTGACCCTAGTGCTGAGATTTTACGATCCTTCCGTTGGTAGCGCGATCCTGATTGGTGCTTTTCCTATAGCGCCGAGACTTCTGGCCAATCGAACGGAAGCGCGTCTGGAGAATTCGAAAATCGTGACATCAATTCTCGTCATCTCGATGGGTTTTGTTTCATTTTTCAGGGACTCTCGATCTTTGCTTCCTTTACTTCTGCTTTTTTTTCTAGTTTCTTTTTTTTTTTTCTAACCCATAAATTCACGTCCACACGAAAGACGGATAGATTCGTGGTCCTCGATAAACCGTTCGTAAACTTTTGGGCTCCAAGGATACCTCCTTTATTATCCGAGTCCTGGTCAGGGATACCAGAGGCATGACTATATTTTTCGAATTCTATGTTTCCGTCTCTTCGTCAACTTCGGATAATATTAAATACGTTAATTATTGCGTGTAATACAAAAAAAAAAAAACACGATAAAATATCATAAAGTCATCGATGAAAAAAAATGAATGACCGGCAGCAGCGTCCCAAGTCCAGAATCTCGTACCTACCTGAAAATTAAATATGGTCCCCCTCGTTCGTCGGCACGTTTATACGAGACTAATAATCTCCCATATAACGTGGCTGAAAATTGGCCTCCTCGTGGTCAGTCGTGCTCGGAGCAAAAAGCAAGCCGTTTAAGAATCGGATGGATATTTGGGTGGCTCAAAGGGGGGGGGGGGGGGGCGAAGAAAGGGTGCAGAGCAACGTGATAGGCAGGCGAGGAAGTGGCGAGCGTAGCGGTAGCTCTTCTAGAAAAAAGGGGGCGAAAGCAACAAAAGAAAATACACATTACTAATGGTCCCAGAGTCGTAGAGTTTGGGGCACCGTGTGGGACGGGGATACATCTCCATTTCGAGGGGCCCCGGGGCCCCGAAGAATTCATAAGAGAGTAATGTCGGCCGCTCGAAAATTAATTTAATTTGTACAGGAGAGAAGGATAGGGAAGCGAGGGCGGTAGAGGGGACAGGGAATGGTACAGTGCAGCAAGGGGGAGGGGAGTGGTCGAAGACGAGGACTCGGAGGACGTAGGTAAGGAAGACGCACAGGGCGCAGGTTAGAATAGCCAGAGAATCCCTGCTGTGTAATATATGGTGGGCCAGCTCCTTTGAACGGCGCGGATCTGTCTCCACCGCGGACTCCTTAGCGGTCCATTGAAACTTACCTTCTATAATTGATATGGATGTCTTTTCGGGCCATATTCGAACATCGGGCCGGTTATTTAAATTGTAAGACGGCCGTTGTACCCGATCCTACGTCAATTATCAACACGTACCTTCTCCGTCATTCGCCGCCTTGTAGTCTCCTTGCCCTTTTCTCCCTCTGACAACACTTTACGTTAACTCTTATTCCCGGCTTCAATATTTTTTAAAATTGATCGCGAACATTCGAAAAATGGTTTTAGTGAAAAATCGTCATTTTTTTTTGGTTTAATTCTCGTCAAAAGTCATCGATATCTCATTGATCACTGTCGTGATACCATTGGCAAAATACATAGTCACCCTAACGTGACATTTTGAACGTAATTAATGCTGAGTTCGTGCAAGGTGTCTATAGAGTACGGAAGACTCCAAAATGGCGGATCGATGGATGTCGACGTATGCAAAAGTAAGAGGAGGTTCAGTTTCAAGGGTCGCCACATTGATTCGCCTCTATAGGGGACTACTTACGGATAAGAGTGTACTTTGCATTAATTTCCTTAGGGCCCCTTACTTTTGGGACTTGTGTAAAATTTAAGAGGCCCCAAGGCATAACCTCTAGTCGAGTCAGTGGGAGATTACGATCTAAGTATCTCCAGAAACAAATGCCGAATGCAACTCGGCCAGTGCCTGGGCCCTTTGTCGGCTCGACGGGGTCCTGTTGCGTACCAACACCTGCACAGACAGTAGAGCCGGATTATTGCGAAGCCTTCTTCGCTGAGAAAGTGTGTGTCTGTCATAGAGCGCGGTTATTGATTGCGTTTGCGGGAAAGCAGCGCAAAGCGTTCCTCGTCCGCCTGTATAATTCTGCCCATCCGGCTGCGCTTTTGTTAGTTGTGTCTTCATTAGGGTAATGCCAGTGCGCTGCCAGTGGATATCATACTCGTTATACTGGAAAATTTAATAGTCCTGGAACCGAGTCAGCCGAGTGACTCTTGACTTACTAAGAAATGGATCTTAAGGTTTACCTGGGTCCGTGTAGGATATTTGTGAGCCGTGAGATCAAGACTGCGGTCATCTTCTTGGATCTGGGTGTAGTTACACGCGTATTGAGCCTATGGGAAAAAATGAGTCATAATAGAAAATCTCGCGATGGTAGATTCAGGTCCCTTTAATGAAATCATGTCCAGAACATTTGTCCACGTGGGATTCTTGGGGCAATGGTGAAATTTTCCAGATGATCGCCACCGACCAGAGACTCGGTCAAAAGGTTCACGATACACGGCAGACAGCACTGACTAAGGAAACAGGTAGAAACTGCGTGGACAATGGCGGCACATAGAAAGAAAAATCGTTTTTTAACTCGGTCTGACCTCTTGCCTGGTGGACGAAGCGACGACGTTTATTTGGGTCTTCGTAATTTGTTTTTTTTTTTCGACTCGCCCCGGGGAGGCGTGGCGGGAAAATTAAAATTTTTCGGGTCTCCGTGGATACCAGGGACCGTCATCCTCATCCCTGGCGCGATCGTTTGTCATCGTTAAAATAATTTCTTTTGTCTGGCGCCGTTTACCTACAACGAGAACGATTTTTACCATAGGAGCCATATCTTTCTCTACGGATCAAAGAGATCAATAGGGTTTCACATGTCCTGCAAACACGATTTACTTCAGATAACTAAGAGGATAAGGTATTAACGCTCTAAAAAAAAAAAAAAAAAAAAAAAATAATACAACCCTCCTCAAAAGGGGTTGACGTTACAAGGAGATTCCGGAAGCCTCGTAATTCAAAGCCAGAGGCAATAGTCGTCTCGTGCGTATCTGGAGGTAGGATCGCGTTCAGTTCGGGTGTATATCATATCACAACAAAGAACAAGCGAGGCAGGGAGCTTAAGGCCAATTAGCGTGCTCGATCACTCATTAGGGCCTGACATCATTAGACCCACCTGCAGGCCTAGTGGGAGCGCAAATGCAGAGCTTAGCGTACGAGAGATCGTAGCCGATCCCGCTTCACCCCGGTATAGTTCAGCGCTGGACCAGTCCGCGTCTGAGCTCGCTTGGATGCTTACCCCAGTATCTCCAGTATCCCCGGTATCCCCGATACTCCGATACCGATCTCCATTGTCATTTGTTTGTCTAACTTAGCGGATTAGTGCCAGTCATCCGCGTCAAAGGCAGCCGCCGTGCGATCGGTCCTCGATACAGGAATGAGAACCCGATCTGTCCGCTCTCCTTCTTGGCCACCCCTGAGCGGTTCCTGGTCCATGTAATACAAGGGGCTGCGCGGAAAGAGCAATTAATCCCTTGAAGGCATCGATCGATCCCGAAGCTTAGCTCCACTCCTCGAACCGTGATCCTTTGACGTGTGTAGGTCCCTTATCAGGTAGCACAAGAAAGGACACATAACAGGATGACAGTTGATCTTCGACGCTTTAAGAACGTCTGTTTTCCAGCCTGTAAATCATGTTGAGAATTCTCGAACGAGATAGGACAACCGAATGCGCGAGCGTGGGTCGTCGTTCAGTCGCTACGTTACTTCATTGGTTATCCGGTCGTCTGATTCGTTGGGGTGTACTGCATGGTTCCGTTTGCTTTCCCCCCATGGAGAAGGCAAAGGCTCATCGTGCATATAAGACTTTTTCTTCGAATTCAAATGCGCTCTGAGCGCCGCTGAACGCTCCACGGCTGCGGCGTTACTCGTAAATACGGCGCTCCGAAAGCATCACGGCCGTACAAAGAGGCCACGACGTCTCAATCCGAGCTCCTTGGAGGGTCCATTGGTGTATAACCCTGGCGTTCTCCCTGGGCCCTCTCGTATCCCTTGCGAAAGCGTGCAGAGTCGCGAAAGGGGTACCACACACCGGGCCTCACAGATCACCCCGATATCTGCGCGACCAGATCTCTCAGTTCGTCCAAGCCAGAACTACACACCACTCGATACTCTTCTTCTTCTTCTTCTTCTTCTTCTCCCGCTTCTTCTTATACGCTACCCTTCTTCTGCTTTCGTATCTCTTGGTCTTTCGCATCTTCTCCTACATACCTTCTCCTGGTCATCTTCCCGGGAGAGAAGGTCGGTAGTAAAACTGAAACACGGATAGGATCCTGGTTTGTTCTGTCCAGGAGGTACCTTTTGTTCAGGCACTAAGCCAACCGAACCACCGCGATACAAATAACGTTTACTGAAACTTCACTGAGATCCTGCTTGTAGGTTAGCTCAGGCTAGAATCACCATATTTGCATAGTTCAGCTCTTCTTCCTAGTTCGATTAATCTTTAAGCATTTTTTTGTTATTTTGTGATTTTGGCTGTCTATGCCGACGTGCTTACGTTCTATTTAGATTTTTATCTAGCGTTTACGATTACTCGCAGGTTTTGATTCTTATCACTGGATCAAGTGTGGTATACCCACGAGGCGCAACGGTAGCGAAAGTAGACTTCCGGGTGGCGGGAAACGATGTTGAAACAAATGAAGCTCGATGCCAGCAGGAACAAATAGAAGAGACGAAAGATAAAAAGAGAAGTCTATATAACGACTGTAAGGAAGCTGCGCGCCGCTACGGTAGCTAGAAGGTATCCAGCCGTTCGGCATTATGATAACCGATAAGAAATCCTCGGCCTCTTTTGTGAGGTCTGAACGTTTAATTACTTTATCTCTAATGAGCGCGCTTTTATTGTTCGATATCATTGCCACAGCCCGAGGAGGTCTAAATCTTATTAGCGGTACAATTACCGCAAGACAGTGGGCCCCGATTATCATTACGGGACCTACGTTTAACACTGGTACTCACAGACGCGTTTAAAGATACTTCCATGAAACTCCACGGTTTTGTACTGTGTATTTTAAAGGTCAGTAACAAGGGCAAATATACTTTGGAAACAACATTTTTTTTTTATATACAAAAAATATCCTTTCATTAGCACCGTCAATCCTCCAGTCATAAGCTCGGGACTTAATTTCAGAGCAAACTCGTCGGCCATATTGAAAGCCGTCGGATGTCTTTGTGTCCCGCGTTTCGAGAGAATTCGAATGAGCTACCAGAGTGGACAGCTATGGTAATGTAGAATGTCATTTGTTAATTTAAATATCACGATAATTCAGTCTGCCTCCCTTCAGCCCCCCCACCCTCGACAACCATGATCTCGACTCCCTCATTCTCCTTTAATTTTTCTTTTTTAAATCTCCCTTTGTTTTCTCTCGCCCCCCCCCCCCCCCCCATACCCTGTACTTCATTCTCGATCTTTGTACTACTCTCTCTCTCTCTTTTTCTCTCTTTATCTATCGGTCCTTCTCTATCTTATGGCAGAGAGTCTCCTTTACTCTCAAGCAGACTCCTCTTATGTTAGCTCTTTTCCCCTTTTGTCTCGGTGGCCGTCGAGCCACGGATACCACGAATGCGCTTGCCAAACGGCTTTAAAATTTCAAATTAGCTTCAATCGCATTGCTACGTCCTACAGGCAGCCGGGGGCATCGGTTGGCTACCTCGACAATGCAATTGAGCTGACGTCGAAGTGCCTAGTGCTTTGGCTATGAGTATGTCGAGAGTCACATTGGCGTAGAAAGTGCGTATCTCGTTTTGGGCTAGGTGAATTATCTCGTCGATATAATCGATTAGGATAACATTTGTTAATTAGAATTTTCAAATGTCAATCACTGTGACTTTTATACGCGTCATCGTGGACGGGATATATGTACGATACTGCTGGTTTCATTTTACGTTCTCGATACTGGTCCATGTAATCACGTGCACTAGCCGTTTCATGGGCCCCGACATTCAAGAAATAAATTGTACCGGTTACTCGAAGATAAAGGCCAAGTCTCTTCAAGGAGAAAAGTGCGAGAGTGTCGGCATTCGCGATGAGGCTAAAGGACGATGAGGAGTCTGAAAATCGCTTGGGGTACGCGGCTCCAATAACGACTACCAAAAGGAAGAGGGTGGGCTCCCTAAAAAGTTTTAAACGCGAGAGCAAACACAATTAGAGGCAGAGCCGGAAGGGCTTCTTCTTCGTCTTCATCTCGAAGAGAAGGAGGAGGAGGAGGAGTAGGAGAAGAAGAAGAAAGATGTATTGAAGATGAAAAGAAAAAGGGTCGAGTAAGAGGCAGTTAAAAGAACAAGGGTGGTG
>JARPRG010000277.1:2178721-2223728 GCA_031001745.1 Hartigia nigra
GAAGAAGGAAGAATAAAAATACGATGATGTGGAAGAAGTAAAAGATGGAGTGGAATAATGAAGTACAGGAGAGATGAGACTTTCTGTGTGCAGCCCATAAAATTTGTTTGCATTGAACCGAAAAAGCGGGCGCGTAAGAAAAAAAAAAATGAAAAAATAAAAGTGGAATCGGTGGAAGAGATGAAAAAAAGGGCAAAAACTGATGGCTGGCTAAAGAAAGCGGTGAAAAAAACCCGCCAAGAGGGCCGGGTTGGTTAACGGATGATTTAATTAAGAGAGGCACAAATTACAGACTTGCTGGATGCTAATGCCCATCCACACTCGCCTCCGTCGAAGCTCCTTAATTAGACGCTCCTGATTCATTGAGAAATTAATTCGGGACGAATGAGTTGGTTCCTTCGCGTATAGACTACAGGAGAAAACTTAAGAATCCTGTTTCGTGGAAAAGACCCTTTCTTGCGATACGACTCAAAAGGATCGCTATTCCAAGAATCGAATAAGAATTTTGTTATATTTCATTCAAATCCATTTTCTTAATACGAAAAACTGTAAAAGTTTTCTACTCGATTTTTTTCCAGAAAATTATGATCGTACCAAAAGTCGTTGTCATTGTCAACGAGCTAAATGGAATTATTAAAATTATAAAAAAAGCTTATTTTCAATATAAATATCATGATGAATCTCTAAGTAAAAATTGATATGTAAAAAAAAATAATTTTGAATTTTTCTTCATTTCGGTGAACTCTTTGCATTCTTATATAAATACGAGAAATATGTAAAATACGTGCATAGACAGGCGCTGGACTAATAGCCAATAAGCACGCAGATGGGTTCTTATCGCAAGGCTATTTTTCAGCGTAGGCACGATAGGAGAGGAAGAACGGATGACTCGCATATTTGCCTAATTTATTTATCTCGTCGCGCGACGCTAAGTACATCTTAATTACTAATCCCGTTGAGATAAATTCGTAATCAGCCCTGTCGGTATAGTAGGAGGAGCAGTGCTAAGAATCGGGGGTGAGAAGAGCGTGTATCCACTCTGCTATGAGCCAAGGGGAGAGAAGTCACGACGAGTGGACCGTATCAAGCTGGTGGCGAGTGCGTTAATTAGCGGGATGCTCACGCGAGCCGGCAATTAAAACAACATCTTCATTATTAGGTGTATACCGAACCGATGCTAGAGCCAAACGATGTGAAAGGCAAAGACAATCCAGAGCCTTAACTTTACGCTTCCAATAATTATACCTCATGTAACAAGTAACCGTACCTTAAATTTGATCAGGAAGATGAAATACCTTAATACATTTTTTTTAATATTCACGAAGAACATCGTGTATAAATATAAGAGTAAAAATTGGATAAATTGTAAGAAAAAAATTTCGTCAGCCCTGCAGACAAAATAATTAGTACGCCTTTGTAGGATAGATAATAATAAAGTACGTATAAGACGGTTAATTTGAATTTCAAGGAATTCAAAAAGGAACCACGTGTTCGTGTAATTCGATGAATTCAAACGGTAGCGAATCGAGCCGATCATCTGGCCGATTTCAAGGGGGACACTTGGGACCTATATGGTCCGGTGTCACAGGCGGTGTTGAAATGAAGAAATAAAAAAAGAAGTAGAAAAGAGCGAGGAACGAAAAACAAGGAGAAACAGCGAGAAAAATAAAAAGTACGTGAAACAGCGGGCCGCTCTCTGTCGGTCTAAAGGGGTAACTAAGAGGATGTTGATGTGAACCGGCGCGTGTCGAATGTCAAACAAAATAGACGAAGCCGCGGGCAGGGCGTTCATTTAATAAACGGAAACAGTGGAAGAGCCGCTGTTTTTTATAGTCTCGATGGGGATGCTACTTCTCTCTTTCCCCTTCTTATTGACCCACACGTAACGATTCTCCCGAATCGTCAGGTCACGGGGAACAAACGATACGATCAAATCGAATAGTCGGCACCGGAGTGTCTGGGTTAATTGATAAAAAAGAGGATAAAGAAAGCCGAGCGCGCTAACTGAGACCGATTGGAAATTAAGGGAGTTCACGTATAGCATGCGGCATGCATTGCGCATCCCCTCAATTACTTTGAATTCCAATAATACCAGCTGAATTCTTTAGAGACTTATCCATGGACATGCCGCATTTACTTCGAACAATGCATCATGGGACTTGTGTCGACTCAATTTCAAATTCCTTCTAGAATTTTTTTTTTAATTAAAATTAAAAGAATTTTAATTAGGTATCACTTGCTCGAGTGGCATTATTCTCAGATTGATTAATATCATCGAATTCTATTTGGTATATTATTGGGAAATTGCGGTATCAGTTTATTATAACGTCATTTTATCCTGCCGTCTCTCTTAGGTAAGTAGACATTTCTTCGCGCCAAAGAAACTTAAGTATGTCGAAAATGTACGGCCGATGTATAACAGGGTTCCGCTCTCGCGTTCCCCTAGCGAAAATTCTATAGCGCGAATAAACGTCAAGTCGCTTTTAAGAATCCGAAATGGGACCTTTAAGGCAATGGTGGTCGGTGGGTTGCGCGAGGGCCGATATCGCGCAAAGGCGTAAGCACGGTAACGGCCCTCGGAGGCGTATATTTTATTATTTAATTTCAGCCGGGCAGGCGTTATGAGACATGAAAAAAGTCTCGGCGATATTGTAGCTGCCGCTGAGTTGGTTTTCACTGTGAACGCTTACCAGGGGGCTGCTGTTGCCCCACGCTTTCTCTCTCTCTCTCTCTCTCTCTCTCTCTCGCTATGCTTTTCCTCTTGCTACCGTGGTGACATTATTATTCGTTATGAACGCGTTTACGAGGCCGCAAATCATGCCCGTTTTCATATTTCGAACGGCCGCTCCTCGTTATTCAGTTTAATGGCGGTGGTATTTGAATTTTCAATCCCAGCCATTACGCAACAATGTCGGACGAACCGTCGATACGACTTCGGTTTCATTTTCTTATAAAATTGCCAACCCTTTATTTTTTGCATTTACAACGTGAAGATACAGTAACAAATATTTGTTTACATTGAAACTTAAAAAAATATTTTTCATTGCCATTAACCAAACCTAAACTGTCGTCTGTACTAAACTCTGTGGAATTTCAAAAAAAAAAAAAAAGAGGTATCGAGTTACAGGCGGTTTCTATCCAAAGACAGAGTCGGTCTTCTTATTTTGTCAGTGAAGCTATACAGAAGCCACAGTGTCTCTTCACTATAGAATAAAGCCGCCGACAAGGGACTTTCAAGTAGCTGCTCGAACCTATTCGCAGCTTTCGAAATGTTTGTTGAGTGTCAAAGAAAAGAGCCCTTGCACCTGGTTCGGCAAAGGGTTGGCAAAGAAATGCCTATTACTATCCCTATTACCTGACTCTATTTCTAGGGTATCCTGAAGTCATCGGGATCCTTCTAATTGTTGGCATATAGCTATCAGCGTCTCTCGCTATCGCCTCTTGCATGCTGAGATAACGTGGATTAATTAACGCCAACGTTAATTCATTACGTCGAACTAGCTCTTCCGAACCATTCGCGTTCTTCATTCATCAGCTGGAAACCCGTTTGATTGAGAAACTGTACTTTACTCTATTGCTTTCTATACGCCATTAAATTGCGACAATACCGTTACCAGCAGGCAATCTATCATGCGTTACCATATTACAATTCTAATTGTTGATTCGCGTTATTGGGACCGATGTCTGTACTTGGTAACTCGTTAAATTTCGATTAAATGCGAGTGCCGTTGTAGAAACGGAATATCGTCGCGCTGCAATTATACAACAGTATATAAATCTAGAATTTGTTTGTACAATAGACGCACTTCGGTGCTGTAGTTTTTCACATAAATTTTGTTGAGCAGGTAACGGAAGACTGTCAATTTTCTTTGAATAATTTTCAGAAATGTTTATCAGATGGCAGCACCCGTCTGTTATACGAATTTGCGCCATAGTCAGTGAGTTTTATTAAAGGCCATAAATCACCTCGTGTTCTGCATCGTCGGTCCATGAATATTAATGAAATCATTGCGCCGTTTACAGGCCTATTAATTCGGGGTTAAAATATTCCATCTTTAGCGCCGTTTTATATCGAGGGAGTGGTGGGTCCTGGAAGTCCGACTATGATGCCAGGGTAATATTAGGCCTATCAATCATCAAACCGACTCCCTTTCAGTCCGGAGTAGGAACGCCAGCTTAGCACCCGCCCTAACCTATAACCATTGCACACCAGGAGCGTGCGAACTCTCCTGTCTTTCGTCATCTTTTATTCATACTCCAATGTACACAGACCCTTGACGTTACAGGGACAGGTTAAATTACCAAAAATTTCCAAATCGACAACGCGAAAGCTTCGGTATTTCAGATATGAAGAAACAGTGAGAAATACTACGTAATTTTGTTCTACGCTTGAATATCGCTGACTTATAACATTACACCGTATCGGTATGAAATATGGGAAATCGATTGGATATGGATACTGATATTTTCTTGAAGATAAAGATACAGGTAAATCTATCTCCGGTGAATGTATTTTTTTATGATCCAAGCATTTACATAGTTTTCGCAAAATAGCTGTGATATAACTATAAAATTCAACGCGTAACGGACCTTGGATAAGTCCTAAAGTTATTCGGACTCGATCCTAGGATGACCATCGGTCCGCAGCATCTCTTCCGAGTAAAGCATCTCGACCGTATCTCTCTTGTCCTTTTCATTGGAATATCAGATTCTGCGCACAGAAACGAGGAAATTACGTTAAAGCGTGGTAAAAATTTTTCTCATCGTCCTTCGGACTCTCTTTTTATTTGATATACACGTGTGTATCTCTTGAGGGATAGCTGTGAGATAAAAGAGTGGTCCATTCTCCGTCTGTGAGATACTGTCAAATTCCTGTCGTTTGACGAGCGCATACTTTCCTTTGTATAAGATCGATCGATCCTCTCGCCTTCTTTTCTGGGTGGGCTTGACTTGTGCTGCCGTTTTGTGGGCAAAATATTGGCACTGCCGATTATCTTGTGATCGACGAGCCGCCATTTCTGCCTTTTCGAGAATTCAATGGGAACCGATATACATACATATATCCTGGGAAAATTATATCCAGCATCCAATAATCAATTGGTACTTCATCAACTTATCGAATAATCTCACCGAGATATTTATTGTACGAAAATGAAATTCGCATGGACCGGTTATCAGGTAATTTGGAAAATTTATATAAAAGCGAGATAAAATAAATTTGCCTGCTTGCCGTGAATCTTCCGTACGTATGTAATATATAGACGAGTGTATAGAAACTTAAAATCGGTTTCGTATAAATCGACAATCGAATTGCATTTCAGTCCCGTGCGATTTTCCTTATATCCACGTATATATACACGTACTAGCACTGAAAATACAGCTCATATACATACATATATATATATAAGAAATCGATAAAGGTAGAAAAGATCCTCGAGAGATGGAATCGTTCGACAAAGCGACTCGAATAAATGAAACCGTAAAGCGAAAACCCTCCCGGCAGAAGGAACGCTGAAATCAGATTTGAATATTGATTCGCCTTATTTAAATTCTACCTTATCGTACAGCGGATATCTTCGGCGCGGAATTGGACGCGATAACGAAACGAAATGGCGTGCAAGAGAAACGGTAGTAAGCGCCGGCTTCAGGAGAGAGACTACTGCAGGCAACCCTGAAAGAGAATAGCAGACAAGGGACAAAGAGAAAATGCAAAAAGGAATCTAATAGAATTTAGAGAACGATTTTTCTCATGCGACATCAAGAACATCTCCATAGAATTCTGATGTATACCATTTCTAGAAGTACATATACATATATCGATAAGTCACATTGAGACGCCGTAAAATAAATATCAACAATTATCCAAGTTGTCAATACAAACAAAAATACAGTAAAATATTTGTTCAAAATATTCTAATAACTTGAAAAAATTCGCACGAAGAATTGTACAGTTCAATAATCCAAATGAAAGCGGTATGTAAGTACCTATGTACATACGTAGGTAGGTATCTGTATGCATATAGTTGTGCGACCTGAAAGACTTTCATTTGCCTAAGAGGGGTTGGTAAGTTCGCGTGAAAGATCGCTATGAGAATTGCACGACAGCAGGGTCGCGCGCCGTGTAAAGAACGACGGGAACGAGAAAGTAAATCCGGCAAATCTCGAGAGGCAATCATCAAGATTTAGCGTTCCCAGCGCATCCCCTTTCTTCATGGTTAAAAGTCGACATTGGGTGGTTGCGTCGAGTGTATAAATGTCTAAGACTAGTCGTATATAGCCATAAGATCCACCCTTATACGTAGGGTAGGATACCACGAGTATGAGATTCGTGGCAAGTTTTTATAAAACGCATAATTTCTCTGTGCCGTTGACAATTAAGAATCTTCAAGACGGTTTTCATAAAGCTACGTTAAGTCCTACGGGATACTGGGAATGGGCACGACACTCCTGATACTTGTGCTCCTTCTCTTTTTATTCCTTCCAGCGCTACGGGTGGGAGAATAATATTCTTATTCTGCGGACGGGAGACATTCCGGGACGGGTGAAATAATTCTAAAGAAATTTCATAACTGTCCCGGGAGAATTCGCTGAGTCTTATATAAGGAATATATATAAGTATAATCTAAAGTATGAAGGGTGTTTGTTATAGCGAAAATACAAAAAAAAAGCGGTTCTCAAATTACGATAAAAATTACGTAGGGACACACGTTGGTGTTAAAAAATTCGTTGTACCTAGTGCTGAAGTTTGCTGTATGTAAAATCGCGAGAGGTCGTTAGCGTGCGATTAGCACGATATATTCCTCGCATGCGGTACGTACTCTGTCTGCGATAGGCAAGAGAAATATTTATTCGTCCTGCCCGCTGGCAAATGCGATGAAAACATCATCTCGTTAATGCAGTTGAATAATAAGCGGTGCACTTAGCTGAGCATTTAATGCGCTCCGCGCGCCCGTACCGTTTGTCGGGTTTACAAAGGCGTAAAAAATAAATGTAAATTCGCGAAGACGGAAAAAAAAATATCATCACCTTGGAACTTTCCATCAAGATATACGAAAAACTTTCGCTGCTTCGTTTCTAAGTAATATACGATAATATACATTGTATATCACGGTATAAGTTACGTGACCGGTCACGGATAATGATTTTACTATCTGTATAGCATGTATAATATGGATTGCAGTTTACGTTAACGGGTTACTTAATTCGCGTCCTCAGAACGTTCAGGTTGGATCGTAACTATATCATGGTTTAGGTTACAATTATTTTCACGAATTATATAACATACGATAACATACATTAATTACGTATATTATGACGTGTATAAGTTTTATCTTTATCTTTTTCAATATATATTCGCGCAATGAGTCGAGTGTTTATAGTCAACCTACCAACGTTAAATACTCCATTATAAAGTACCGTTGCGTGCCTACGCGTAGCATGAAAGCTGAACAGGAGCATAAAGTAGGTAAGAGTGAGAGAAACAGCCTGAAATAGAAACGAAGAAAAGTAGAAAGGACGATATAGGACGACTTCCGGCGCGAGGAGCGCGTGCCCATTTCCGACTTTGGCGAATTTATTTGTAAATCGCCGGGTATTTTCCGAAAGTCGTCGGGACCACGTAAGCACCTCTGGGGGTGCGATCTGTCAAGTCCGCTTTTGCACCCTTACCGCTTGACTCGGGCGTTTTATTCGCATTCAAATGGCAGCACTTTAATTTGCATGCTAAGAGTGCTCGACCTACCCCCGGACCTCTTTTTACCCCAGGTCCAACTAGGGTACCGCCCCCTGCCACTTTCCCGACGGATTTCCATTTAAACTCACAAAATGGCGCTGACTACGCGGAGCTACAAAATTTTTTATTGAAAGATTCGACGCGGATAGCGCCCTCCCCTGCTCCTCGTCCTCTTCCCATGCGCTGAGAAAAAAGGCAGCCCTCTCCCTTCTTCACTTCGAAGGGCTGTTATTCCGCGAGATAAACTGCCCTTTATCCCTAAAAACTCTACTCCTCATTCCACCACCTCTACCTCTCTCTCTTTCTCTCTCTCTCTCTTCACGTAACGCTCGTTTCTTTATTTGATCCCCAATCACTCTCTTTTTGCCACTCGCGACTGAGATCACTTTCAACGCCTGGTAGAAGGTTTCAACTAATTCGATCTTTCACCTTCATTCGCCATCTTTTAACCTGTTCGCCATTCTCTTTTATTCGTCATCCCTTTTGCGGGGGGTGACTGTGACGGTCCGTACCTTTCAATATCGTCATTCTAGAACCTTCACGTTCTCCTCACTCCTGACTGTAAAACTCTTCGTCCTGCCATCATTCGATACCCTTCCGTTTCTATAGTGTAAGTTACTAGATATCAGCTTTTACAAATCCCACCACTCTTCCGTCCTGGAAATCGAATACTTCATGAAAAATTTTCGATTTAGATAAGAATAGATTAGAATTCCTAGTAACGCGAGCTGCGACACTCTTCTGTTTTACGTGTATAACGTCTTGTGCTGCTTTTTATTCTTACCCGCCATATAGATATGTACACAGTAGTAAAAGATGCTCGTAAGAGTAGCCCTTGACAACGCGATTAACTAGACCGTGTGAAGGCGACTTTAATCTTTGAGAATGGTCAGATAAAAGCACGGGAGAAAAGGGCGGGAAAACGAAGTTGGCGCCCTCAAATCGAACCAAATGGCTTCCGAGACTCGTTCGTTCTATGGAGAAGTTGATCTTTTGTTTCTGCCGGCCCCTTTTCAGCTCCGGAACCTCCGCCCTAATCGACCCCATCCTACTACTCTTAAATTGACTCCCGATTGTTATTTGATTACGTCATTATTATGGGCCTAACGTTATTATTTTTTTTTTTTTTTTTCGTTTACCCATAAGGACCATCGTTCATGAGAAAAAAAAAACTGTTTGGCTTTTTCTAAAATTTTTTAACAATCACCACCCACCATTGTCATAGTTAATGAAAGGGAATTATGCGTGAAATTTTTTTACATGGTATTTGACAGATACTTATTTCCTGGCAGAATTGAATTCGATTCCTGAATATCGTTTCTAAATGAAACGATAACAAGGATTTGTCCAGCTTATGAAATATTTCAGTCGCCATAAATGATGTGAATTAAATTAATGATCTCATGACATGTTTCCTCGTATATCAGTGCGATGCTTAATTTCATATGATATCTTGTAATAGAAAAGAGCGTAAATCTGATTTCCAAACGGAACGTGTGTACGTATGTATGGTATGTTATTGCCTTCGTGAAAGAGAAAGTCACGTAGCTGATTAATGAAATATTAATAGGTAAAGTCGACATTAGCCGGTAGCAGGTGTTACATTAAACTAAGAATAACTTGGATCAATTTTCACGTTATATATGTATTAATGTACATAACGGTACCGTGGCTGAATTACTTTTGTGGAATTCCGTGCTGTTGCCAAGTCCATTACACTGACGCGACTTAATTAGTTATTATTTATTGAAATGGTCCTCCTTTCAAGTAACGTTACGATCGACGGAATATAAGTGACTCTATCTCTCTTTCTCTTACTCTCTCACTCTCTTACTCTCTCCCTCTCTCTCTCTCTCTCTTTCCTGAGAACACGACGTTCACTCGTGTATTTATTTTACGTATATGAAGCATTAATACAGTTTCGTACGTTTGCACATGCATTCTCAGGACTCTCCCATGGAAAGTGTAATGGAAATTAATGAGATTGTAACTATTTTATGAGACGAAAATAGATGAAAACAGGAAAATAAAATTGGCAATAAGTGGCGATATTTTATAGACTTGCTCACGCATGGATATGATCCATTTAAATATTAAAGTATGCATGCATACATATTGGTAATACACGGTGGCTCGCGTGTAATTAGGAAACCGGTGCAATTTCCAGTAAAAGATTTCTGAAGAATTTCTGTGGGAAGATTAGAAAATTTTGAAAGACATAATTTTTTGTTTTTTATTCTTCACTGAAGTTCGGTCAAAGGTATGGAAGATGAAATAAGGGTGGCAAGAAAGGGAAAATAGAAACGATGAAGGAGAGTTTTCTCGATTTTCCTTTGGAATGGAAACCTATTGGACCAACTGGCCAAACAACAGGGACCATCATCGGCAACTCTCAAACTGTTCCAATCCACTACCCCCCTTGAAACAATAAGCCGTTGACTCAACGTTATCCGCTTACAAGGCAAACCACCCCGAGGACGGTTTCCGGTCGGATTTTCGAATTTGGAAGGGAGTTGGCGCTGGGAATCGCATCGGCTTCAAAGCGCACGCCCTTTAACGCTATTGTTTACGCAGCTATTAGGGGTGTTTAGGCATTAAGGGTGCGTAGGGATTTCGGCATACCGCGCAATGGCGCTTCCACTGTTTACCTCAAACAACGAGCGGATTAGCCTTTTGGCACGTTTTGAAAATCGCAAATTTTCACTACCCCTATTTTGAATATAACTATCCTTTTTTTTCTATGACTTTCCATTGTCCTATAGAAAATGTTATAATTCATACACATAACACTCATGCTCCTTACTATACACAGTAAAGGATAACTTAAAGCGTATCCAAAAATTTGCAGTGTTCTCTATCCCGTCCTATCAATATTCTAGTCAAGCAGTACCTCTAGAAATGACAACGCCAGATGCCGATCAAGCAAACTAAGTTTGAATCGCGTTCGCGATCGTAGCGTTATCGCGCTATGTTCGGGAGGGTAGATCGTTGGAGGAAGATGTATGAAATTCCGGCGCCTCCCAATCGGTTTTCTCGGCTGGCAGAGTAGAATATATTGGATTCTGGTAGTCAATAGAGGCAGTTAGGGGTGGCAACAGAGGCCGGGGCAGGCGTTTTATCACGAGCCTTGATATACTGGGCGGCCGCTGTTAGAGGGGTTAATCTCTCACGGTCGGTTAGCTCCTATTCCTAACCTCACTCTCTTCCATCCCCATCTCTCCAGCTCTCTTTAACGCTCTCTTTCGCTTCTCGCGCTCACTCGCTCGCACCCTCGCAGTATATACCCACCAGCATCCCCTTTTATCGACACCCCTACGGGAACGATGAAGCAGTCAAAAATATTATATCGATACATTCATACACTTAACAGGGGATGTTTTTTACATTACGTTTCACCATGTTCTAATTTCATGGAGAGACAAAAAATATGAACCCTAAACAACATAATTTGAACGTCACTAAACATGGAAAAGTGTGTCGACAGAGAAGACATAACGTGACGAGAAGTTGTGCCTGGAACATAATTTATTCTTCAAAAGATAATCAACTAACGATCCACGGGTGAGACAAAACCTTAAACAAAGGGCGGACAAACTAAGAAAGTCCCAAGATTGCTTCTCCACCCGGATGGTTCACCGCTCTTCTCCTCTTTCCTGATACTCCGAATCTCGTTCAGCTCTCTCACTTTCAGCTTCTCTGTCGTTTCTCTGGGAAGGCGGCGAGGAGACGAAGAGACGCGAAGACGAGTTAAGGAGCGTATAAACCGGCCATTAGTATCGGCCGGCTACTGTCCATTGTTTCGTGTTTGCAGAAACAATTGACGGGGCCGCAGTGTTCAGTCGTCTCGTTAGCGAGGCGCTTCCAACAGAGGGCAGCATTGTCTCCGACGGTTAGCACCCGCGGAAAAATCCTAACGAGCTCTCAGCCTCCGTTTAACACCTTCCAGGACCCGCTTTTCGAACCTACCTCTTGAAACAAAACGCTAAAGACCCGGTTGCCGCAATTATGATGCTTATTGCCGCCCCCGTCGTACCAGCCACATTCTATACCATCAGCCACCGCCTTCACCATATTCGATGTGAACCACCACTAATGCCACAATAACCATTGTAGTCTCCCATACCAGTCTCAGCATCCTTTCCAAGAAGAATCCAGTCGGGTCTCACGTTTGCACGCTCTGAGCTGGGCCCGAATCGCACGTAATAACGTATTTAGCATATTATGAGACACGTAGCTCTCACCTGATTGGCTCCTCGCACGGATGCTTATTTCGTTGGAGTTAGGAGCTGAGCTTGAGCCTGGGTATATATTATGAAATTTGGCTCTAATGAAAAGCTACCCCAAACCTGCTACCTAACAAGGGACGACCTCGCGCTCGGGCCAGAGCTAATCTTACACTAAGCTCTAAAAGCCACTCGTAAAAGCTTAATTTCATTTGTCAATAACGTATACAGGGCCGTGTCCAAGGGACCCAAAGGAACGACTCTTTGGGACCCCAGGGTCCTGCAACGAGTCACTGAAGTCGCCGATGGACGCTTTCAGGGCTCGCGGCCAGCCGTGTCTAAATTATTGCTCTGTGACGAATGTCGATAATCAAATCACACAGTGCACGACTGTGACTAATAGTGCTTTCGTAGTCTGGCGCCTTCTTTGAAGCAGCGGTAGCTCTTTGGGTACCTAACCCTAGCATTGCTTTTCAAATAATACACTAACCCCCTAAACTCTCCAATTTATTACTCTATAGCAGATGACCCGTACCATATCCACGTAAAGTCTGAATTCCCGACATCGCGAGAAAATAAGTCAGAAACTCGAGGCCCAAAAAGTGAGGGATAGAAATGCCCAATAGAAAATTCTAACCCCAACGCCAGTCACCCCAAATTGTTAATAACACTTCACCCCCATCGCGAAAGATATCGCTACACGCATTACCATGTGAATATAGTTATTTCAGAGGGGTTCAACCGGCGCTGGGGTGTGTTGTAAGCAGATACATTATTCTATGGGGGCTAATGTAATATGGGGGCTCTTATCTCTCTCGGCGATAAGGACCCTGCCAGTTATCCAGTTAGCGCTCATTGTCCAATGATTCGAGATCGGGTATGGGATATAGCAGACCGGATCGTTTTCGCCGACTTTTCTCCATATAACCCGATGACAAATGACTTTAGTCCTATACCGATCAGAAAGTGTTTCCGTCTCGCTAGATCTCCTTCGAGGCACGCAGCATCCATATTTTACTCCCGTGTTATACCCATATCCCATTTATTTCAGAATTTCGTATTCGCCTTATTATGATGTATCAAATAGTCTCCTATCAAGATATACCTTTCTCTCTCTATATCTAAAATCCGTCACATCCATCCCAGCATCCTAACCTAAGATCATTCCACAGCAAGGCAACATAACCTCCATATCCTCAAGTCTCTCGTATGTAGGTATCTACGTAAGAGCTGCACCAGCCTCTCCACGTCTCTTGCTCTTCGTCCGTAGGCCACACAGAGACAAAGTATGGCGCGGCGGTAAGCACCGGGTCCAAGTATAATATGAGAGGTTGTAAGATATTTATGCGTTGCATTGTCTCAGCGCGTTCTCCGCGAGACAACGACAACTTCATCCGAGCGGGACCAGGTCGAGTTATGATACCACTGCCTATTACGTACATGCCTACACGCCCGTAACTACGTGTACGTTGAAGTGGTACGTTGCGGCAGCTACGGCAGCAGCATGAGCGCACACGCACACGCCTATGGTTACGAGAGAGGAAGAAGCCTACCTCATCCTTGTACTCCACTCCCCATCTCATCCACGTCCTACAGTCAGATATCTTCTCCATGGGCGTCTCGTTACCAACAAGAAACGTTCAGCGTCTGACGATGACCTCGAGCACTAGGAGTCTATCTGACTTTTCTCACTTTTAAATGCCATTGAAAACTATACCCATCTACCATATTAAGGGTGGCTTTTCAATGAGGGAGTTCAGCTTTGTTACCTGTAGCTTTGAGATATTAATCGTTGTTTTGGTATGTCTTTAAGATATCTTTTACAGGTCTGGTGGAATTCTTGTCTTTGAAATGTATGCTTAGACTGGCGCTTTAATGTCAATGAGGATAACGAATAGACAAATGATCACCTGAGCTGAGTTAAGTCTGGTTCTGTGTCTAGATTAGGCGTTTGTATGAGCTGTTTCGGGGACGATGATGAAATTCAGGGACGACACTCAATTCCTTCTACATTGTCGAACAATGTTTGGGGACTTATCAGACTCATTGTTCTCACTTGTGGATTCTCTACTATGCTTATGCTGGATTTTCATTGTGCGTTTACGAGATGTTCCTTTAACTCCGCCCTTGCTCGCGACACCCTTCGGCCCTGCGCACTGCCGGCAACCTACGTTTATTTCATCCCTCTGTCTTCTCGTTAGTCCGGGGGGAACTTTGGCGGATCGGAATTTAGCTACGGGAGATTAGCCGCCATTTTGTGTCCCTATGGGGATAAAAACAAGATGGCGGTACTATAGGGATTTGAGGATCTCGGGGCAATTAAATGCTATAATAGCGTTAATTATTATAGAACGGTACAGAGAGGAGAATATTTTGTCTCTTGCTTACCCATCGCAGTAGATACCCTCTGCTCGTATATATCGAATATTATACAGAGGGTAAAATCATTTCTCCTAATTTCTTATTTCACTTTAAAAATTATATATCGGAATTTAAAAAGGGGGCTGTTGCTGTACGAGAACATTTTTTTTTTTCATTTTTATCTATTGAAAAAATTTCAATTAATTATTTAGGTCACGAGACCTAATTTTTTGTGCCCTAAAAGATTGACGATGATTTAAAAATTGTATGTCAAACGTACGGTAAGACCGAAAGCTGACTATAAGCTCTGACGAAAGTGGACAGAACTTTGGCTGCCGCCAAGAGCAATTTTGGTTTGAGTTTAATTACAGTAGCCCCCCGGGGGACAATCAGATATAAGCACCCTACACGGACGGGTGCTTTGAACGGGCAGGCCAGGAGTGTGCGAGGAAAATGGCACGGGAAATGTCGACGAAAATTATCGGGAAAAAGAGTCGCGTCGACTACCGGGTTATAACGAGGGTGAAGCCTGCCGGAGGAACAGTGTAGGCGAGCGGTAATTAGGAATTTTTCTCTACAAATTTTTAATTTAATTTCCCTCGTTGGCAAGTTAATTGACGTCGGACCAGTGCCAGTTTACGACCCATTAAAACTGAAAAGCACGCGGACTATGTATTGTCTCCATTGAAAAATCTTTTTCTGTATTTATTTGAAAAATGCGTCTGCATCTGCTCCTTATCACTCGGCATTGCCAATAATCAATACGAAATTGATCACGAGAGAAGTAAATGTATGTAATTTAAAAAATATTCGAAAAGACACAGACATTTGAAAAAAACATTTTATTTTTAGTTTGTCAACATTTAAATCTCCCGCTTCAATAAATCCCGTATAAATAACGTCAGTGATTCAGCGATGAGCGTCTCATTCTGTAACAAAACCTTTTATACAAACTGCATCATAATGATAATAAAGTCATTATCGTTGATCGTTCTATCGATGAGAGCATCATCTTCTTATACATATACATGCCTGTTTTATATATATACATATATATAACCGTTCCAAATAAAGAAACGGGTTAATCGCCCGGAATTCAATTCGTTTGGTGACAATGATTTTTTTTTTCCCACCTACGAGAGAGGACGAGTCGCTTTTCTACGATTGACCTAGGAATTCAGATGAAGTATAAAGATACCAATTTCGGATGAGCGCACAGCCATTGTGCGATCGTCATTGTGAGTGAGCGCACAGTGTGAACGCTCCTCTTGAGCGTGACAACCGCGAGAAGGAAAAAAAAAAAAAAAAACTAGAATTGGGCTGGGAAAAATGAAGAAGGTGGAGTAGGAAAAAAAATGACGGAGTTAATATCTTCATAGAAAAGATTTACACTCGTGCGATGGTTCCACGAAATAAAAATGTTATACAGTTCACGTAGGAAGATCTTGGCGTAAAAGTTCAGCATTCACGAATACAACCCAACTCGTAGTAGAACCCACGTGTGCCGCTTTTGGGTGCGGAGTGAAAATTTTTGAATAGGACCCACGACAAAGCCGATAGACTCTCCATTCTGAAAGGAATCGCTTTATTATGGCCATTCATTGACTTCTGTTAAGAGTTTCAGAAGTCCCTAGTACTATAGTTACACTGTGTATACGTATTTTCTGGTTTTCCAAAGTCACAAAACCCACTCGACTTTTGCCAGTCTCTCTTTCTCTTGTTCTGACATCGTGCTACGTCTTTATGAAGTAGGTAAATTCTTTTTCCAGGAAAAAAAAAACAAACAAAAATGTATTTCACCATTGACATTCTCGTTTGAGAATATACAAGTTTTTTGTTTTCACGTGGTTCAATAATGTGATACTTATTGATTGATTATGCCTGGCTTCTGGTATATTAGCGCTCTCCAGCTATCGTATGGGAACAATAATAATAAATTTACGATACAGCCCAGCTTTCGTATTATGGACCACCTACGGCAAGCTACACGGGCTACTACTTTGCGCTCACTTAGCACTACACAAACAACAATTCAGCAAATGTGTTTATCGCCATATAAATTGTGCAAAATCACCGGACCGCGTTACGGACTCCAATAGTGCGTTTGGCTATAAGATAGATCAGACTTTGAAAAACATTCGCTGCGTTTTAAAGAATGAAAAATAAATACACCAAAAAATTGTGTAGTAGGATAAAAGAAATTATTTAAAAAAATTATCTTCGACTCGAAACTCCATGACCCGAGTCTAGCAGTAAGTAACATTTCCGTTTCCATGGAAACCAATATAATTAGAATTGATTATGATAAAGCAAGCGGCATAATCGCCTATGATTACCCAGGCGTTACCAAAGGTGACGTAACGGCATCGATTAGCGTTAACCAATTGAACGTGAGTCGAAGTTTAATATATTTACTGGTATACCTGATACAAGTATTAAATATATAGATCCATTTTCAAGAAACGCCAATGCAATCAATTAACAAACATTATTCGCAATGATCATTCGTATTGCACGATATAAAATTCCAGGGTGGTACGAATATTTCAGAGCGTTTAATAATTTCGTTATTTTTATTCAAACTTTGAGTTACGACAGGGCCGCACGGAATTTACTGCCGCCGCGGTCGGCCTCGCTGGAATTTTTATTCGATTATCTTCCCAGATCTACCCCCGTGATAGCGTCCAAAAAATTAAGCGTGATTTGTGTCGTGAAACGCCGCCGCCGTTGTTAACGACTGACATTCCGACGATCGCTGCTATACGCTGCTGTAATTAGGGTTCATTGATTGTTACCTTATCCTGAAGTCTTGTACGATTAAAGGAAAAGTCGCGTGACGCATGGTGAAATTTCACGTGCGAGAGATCGTTTGGTTTAAGAATATAAAATTATAAGGATATATATATATATATGTGTGCTTCTTATATATATATATATATATATATATATATATATATACATGAAGCAAACATGAGTGACATTGAATGAGCACGTACACGTGGTAATTAAACTTAAATGGATTCGCACACGTGAACATAGTTGCGGTCTCATCAAACGGTAACATAATAGTAATAGACACAAGCAACTATAGTATAGCAGTAAATAAATGTACACAGTGTGTACATAGCATGTAGAAAAGTCCTTTCGCAGCCTTTTAATACTCGGGCATCGAAATAATCTCCAATCTGTATCCTTGCGTGTTTTCTGCCACGCGCTTTATCACCCCCATTAATACACACCACCACGGAATTTATCGGTCAATAATTAACTTCGTTGCATAACCCCGGAATTCATGGCTCGTTAAAGACTGCGAAAAGTGCCATCTCGTTTTATTTTACTTTGATCCGGATTTTCACTTTACGCGTATGCGTAAGTGAAGTATATATATATAAAATTGGAATATATGTATATATATATTCCAAATTAAGTACATTAACAACAATAATCACTATTGCTGTGCATTTGGATCATTAAAAAAATGTATAAAAAAAAAAAAAGATTATCACCTGATTCGATGATCGTCGTCAATCGAGTCAACCCGAACGTTACAGTCAAACCTGTCACCAAAATGCAAAACTAGTTTGCTCGCAGATTCGAGCCACTGAGAGATAGCGAATATAAAGGTAGAGAGGAGATAGAAGAGAAGAAGGTAGGAGTAGGTGATGATGGCAATGGTAGGTATATATGTACATATATGTAAGTGGTGAGAGCGATTGTATAAAATGATTCGAAAGTGTCCGTGAACGAGGGTCTCCCGTATACATTGAAAATACATATAGTATATTCCATATGAGTGTACAACGTATATCCAAAGTGTATACGTAATGGTGCTCAGCAGGGTCAGAACGTGTAGAAAGACAAGATGATAATCTACGTATAATTAGCTCCTACTGTTGACTTCGTACCAACGAAGCCCCGGTTTCCGTGCGAACGCTTTAATGTCGCGTTTAATTTAACCTTCGAGTGGCGTCGGACCTGCTTCGTGGGGACGGGTCGGGCAAGCGTCGGGGAATATAGGCGACGGCGACGATGCCTAACGGCAACCACTGAATTTTCGATAGTGGCGAACGGACCGATAAGATTAATTAAACAGGCTCGTTGATTTTAATGCGAGCTTGGTTATACGGTTAGGAAAGAGCCAGGTGAAAGGTCGTATGTCCTTACGTAGGCGAAAAAGCGTCTCTCCTCGAATATCGTTGAAGTACGTATCAAGCTGTGTCGAGGATTTATTTGATTGCGTAAACACACAGTTTCTTGGGAACAACGAGGGGCCAGATACGAGATGTAAGATATATATCATGTATGTATATATGTATAATCGAGATTTTTCAATTGCGTTAAAAATTATTTAATCATTTTAACGAGAATAATTAATCGGCATGAATTAAGTGTGTTTAAGAAATCGACTGATTATTGATAAGGGTAAACGCGTAAGATATTTTTGGAGCGATTATTTATTTCTTTTTTTTTTACGTTTTTAACGATACGATATAATTATATGCGATTAAAGTTTTGACTGTACCTATTTGAAACATTTGCTTATCTGCGAGTTGGAGTCTTTTAAGCAAGGAGTAATTACATATGTATATGGGGATGACGCGGCTGGTAGACGAGACGAAAAAATTTGTATTATTTATGTTTGGTATTATTAGTGTACGTTCTGATATCTCAGTGGGCATCGCTAATTAGTCCGCGGTCGCGGCCTTTCGGCAAACAGTGCTGGCTACTGTCTTAAGTTTCCTTAATCAAGATGGTGGCGCCAACCGCCCGGGGCGGTCGATTGCGAAACTAATTGCCTTGGCTAATTTATCCTGCGACATACGCACAGAGACCTCATTCTGACTGTACTTAGTAATCCGGTCGCAAAATCTTTTTGAGGACAGGAAACCTTAATGGACGGCTAAGCACAGTACAATAGATATATCATTGTTGTTGTTGTTGTTGGATACGTAAGAGCAATGGGGGGGGGGGGGGGAAGAGGTCAGATTGCGTTGAAGTTTTTATCGTTCGATTCCGACAAATTTATATATATATATATATATATATATATATTTTGTTTTATTCACTGACAATATTATATTCGACATTAGAATTCTTCGAGAAAGACGTTGACCATCACTTAGGTAAAGTTATCGTCGATACGTGTAATAAATTATTCTGGGATAATTGGAAGGTTTTCCTATTGGACATTTTGATTGGTTCGACATCCATTAAAGCGATTTTGTTTGTCAGGGATAAATGATGTAATTCATGCTTGTCTTCGGTTATCTTACGATTTATTAAATAGACTCTGATACTCTCCTAGTGACTGTTTTACATTTATACAAAAATTAAAAGAAATCGTTGCCGGTTTCGCGTGTTACGAAAGCTCAGAATATTGGCACCAGTTTCTATGCACGTATATAGTTACTCGTATATATGTATATATATATACGTAGGAAATCGCATATTTACACAGTCTCGTAAACGAGAAATTAATTATTTACACATTATTTACACTCGTTCTGTTTTACTCGTGTGTCAGTCGATGACGTATCAAGAGTTTGCTCCCATTGGGATAATGTATTTTCATCCTGAACAATTAATCGGTACAATTTCCTCTATTGTACTCCTTAATTAATTGGCAGTCGAAGAACTTCTTATTTCTTCTCGTCGATTTTTCATTTCCGCAAGAAAAATGACGTCTGGTCTGGATACCAGAATCACTTGGTTCTATCGTTCCGTGGGATCATCATTCCCATCACGGATGTCGATTCATTCCCTGGAAGGATGCTGAGGAATGGAATGATGCGGTGATAATCCGGGATGAGGTAGCATTCCAACCGGATAGAGTCCTGCAGGAGCCAACAATCCATGATGGGATCCATACAGAGCAGTGTGATGCTGTCTGACTGCAGACATTCGCAATTTCTCGATTTCCGCTTCCTGAAGACGCTTCGCCTTTGCGCGTCTATTTTGAAACCAAATTTTGACCTGTAACGATATTGAAGAAAAAAAAAAAATTTTCAATAACGTATCTACCACACACTTATAATACATTTTCAAGAAATTATATATTCTGATGTTAAAAAAACAACCACATTCTTATAGTTCCTCGTTAACGAGAATCTCGCACCTGAGTTTCCGTGAGATGAAGAGATGACGAGAATTCAGCTCTCTCGGCAACACTGAGATATTGTCGCTCTCGGAATTTCTTCTCCAGTGACAGCAATTGCTGGGTCGTAAAGGGAGTCCTTGGCTTCCGATTTGGCTTGTGCTTCCGTAGATTACACTTGATCTTGGCGGGTTCGCCATTTTCTGTGACACACAAATCAATCGTGATTGTCTATTAGCTTATACCGTATTAAGAAAAGGAGTAAGGGGATGCACCAGTGTGTATACTATAAAGATTCTCTTAAAAGGGCCTTGCCGATAATCGGTAACGGGAGACGACCACATTCGCCCGTTTTTTACCATCCCGTATAAACAAGAAAGCATCGCGCAAATTTTTTATAAGGTAATTCATAATTTTACCGTCCGAACGGCACCGCACTGCGGCCTCATTACTTTTTTCTACGTCAACCGCAAATTCCGGTCGCGGATCATTCCCCAACAAAATTTCTTCCTCTACCAGCATCGCTTCAACCATTGTAACTATAGGAGGAAGCTTCTTTTATCTCTTTACCTATGTAAACCTAATGGGAGAGCATCTTGACCGTAACCATAGAAAGAAACAATAACCCTTTCGCTATGAGACAACAAGAAACAATAATAACAACAACAACGTAAAGGTAAATTGCATAAGATTCAGAGTGACTGAGTATTGATTTTACTTTTTATCCCATACAAAAAACATTTGTGGTCCATCGAATCTGAGATGCTGTACATTTATCATGTACCGAAATTCCCTAACTTTCTCGACGTATCTTATTTATGGTGAAAATCATAAGAATTGTCAAGTGGATATACAAGGTGAAACGGAATCTCGTATTGGAAATCCACTTGACTTCGGTATACGTGTGTAGCTCTAAGATTTGTCCCCGAAACAATTGACAGATTTGTAGGCAGCAAAGGTGGATGGGATCGAGTAGAGATCTCGCGGAGACAAAAGGCCTATCGGGCCTTTCTGAATTTCAAATTCGGCTTCCAGTTACGGCTACCCCGGCAGGCAGGAGTGCCGACTTGGTTCGTCGAGCCTGGTTGCAGCCTCTTGCCTCGTGTCCTTTGTATCGTACCTCGTAACCGGCTCGCTAAGGGTCCAATTAGTCTCGGCATTCGGAATCTCTACAGAGCACCGGCCAAAAACGTCCCGGACGAGACTTTAATCCTGCACCGATCGGGAATGCATTCGAAAATAATTAGCTGATTTCGCGGAGATATAGAGACTGCGCGAAAGAAAAGATGATCCGATCGCGTTTCTAGCTTCTTTGTTTACGAGGTTGCGCAACGATCTTCCAGCATCCGCAAGTGATCAGTGGGTGGGGATAAATTCAAGAAAACAACAAGAATAGTTGTCTGGACCAAATAAAAAAAAAAGTATTCCACTTCCTCGACCAATAGTGAATTTTATTGTTAATTATAAATAATCGACGACAATCGCATTCTTCATTCATTTTGATTGAGAATGTTTTGAAATAATTTGTCCAATTCTATTATTCATCGATCGGTTGACTTTCAGTGAAATTGCATAACGTTTACGACATTTTCTTTGTAAGCATGAATTATGTCAACCATTGTACAATTGTCTGGCCTATAACTCAAAGTGACAATCGACGGGTTAGAAAATTCGAAAATTATAACCACTCGACTTTAAATCGTACGAAGCTGGCTCGGTCTCAGGTATGCTTTTCCCGGGGTGTCAGGGTGAACGGAATAAAAGAAGATGGAGGCGTAAAAGTTTCAAGTGCCCCAGGGGCGTTTAGGGGTGCTCCTTTCAAGTGGCTGTATTTCAGAATTATGATGTCTCACCCTCGTCGAGTATACACGCCATCGAGCTACCTCGAAAAAGCCTCCTTTTCTCACAATGGCAAAAGGTCAACCGAATAAAAAGCCACCGGAATCGTGTTGCTCTGAAAATATTAAGCGAACGAATACCCACGGTGAAATCCCCATTATGAAATTAAATCATACCCGGCAATAAACGATAGTCAATAACGAAGAAGAACCACGGGATTGAGAAGCGAAACGGTTGAGAATCCGATGGTAAAAGCATCGAGCCGACGGTAGGCTATCGTTAGGTTGCGCCAAGACTGGTTATTATTCGATGCACCGAAGTCATTTTCTCTCTCTCTCTCTCTCTCTCTCCCACTCCCACGAAGATTCATTTCAAAATGCAATTCTAGCCGGTGGTCATTTATCATATGATTTATTATATGCATACGAGTATTACTGTCTTACGTGAGATAAGAATAAAAAAAATCTTCTTTAAGACGCCGATCAAAAATCTGCACGGCTGCCTTTACACGAGCCTTCATAACTTCATGCATATATGCATCAGCAGTAATTGAATTTCGAGCGTGAAAAGTACTCGAAATATATTATTTCCGAGTGAAATGTCAAGATAAAAAAAAAAGAATTCAAATAGTGGACCAATAGTGAGTCCCTGCAGAGCGGATGTGACGCGATGCAACGATATAGAGGTAACGAGCGTGAGTGCGATAATAATTGCGTGATAATTGCCGGATTATGAGACGATAATTGCTCGAATAATAACGAGCGGTCACGGCGGTGATAATTCACGTGCTGTGTGCCAGCTGCTAGTTTGTCTCGACCCAAGCAATACGGTTTTACTAGGTACAGGTAAAGAAAGGAGGAAAAAAAGGGAGTAGAAAAATCGAGCAAGTACACTGGTCGACGAAATACCGGGCTCATTATTTCAACATGGTATAATACAGTGGCCGTCTGACTATATTCCCGGCTACCTACTTACAAGCATCAGCCATTCTTTCTATCGCTTCGAAATAGCCTCAACTGTGCATACACATTGCAATGTGCATTTACAAGGTAATGCAACGCAAAGTTGGAAGTGCAGTATGCGCGCATGCATCGCGGTTCCAGTCTCACGCTAACAACCAGCACGAACCATGCATTACCTTACACGATCCGCCACTAAGTAGCATGTGCTTGTGGTAAATTTATGTGTAACTAGCGATAAGTGAAGTCTTACCGTTCAAAGGTGCATGGTGAGTGAAATGTGATGGGAAGAAGCCAACTGCAGCAGATTGATGACCTCCCCAAACAGCTGGATGAAGACTGGGTGGAATTCCCGACATCGTACCCAAATTTGGAAATCCAGAGATGTACGCAGGGGTTGGTCTTACTGGTGTGGGACTGGTACCATGTTGAAGATCTTCGACGTCTACTAGACTGTCATCCTCGTCCTCCATATCGAGCTCAGCTTCGCCTTCGGAGCATCTGGACCTAGCTTCCTCGTGGGAGCTTCTCGGTGACTGCGAACCAAAGTCTTGGATACGAAGATCAGCTGAATGCTTTGGTGACAGTGAATTTCCAACTTCGGATACACCATTGTGCAGAGGTGAGTTGCTGAAGTCACTTGTCTCAGAGAACTTCAAAGGTGTCCTCTGTTCGGGAAGACTCCTGGGTGACTCCGATGGGACGTAAGATGATCTTGGTGATTCCGTCAGGTTGTACCTGCTTGTTCGAAGATCACTAGGGTATTTGGATAAGTTAGTAGGCAATGGTGATGTTCTGAGAAGTGGTAGCTGATGCAGAGGAGAGTACGAAGTTACTGGCGATGATCTTGGTGAGGTCGAGGATGCGCTGTGCTTCGATGATGTGTCTGAAGGTTTTTTCGTATCGGCGAGTAGAGCCGCGACCGAAAAACTCAACTGGTGCGTGGGTCTGGAAGAAGCTTGAGGTGCCTGAGCTTGATTTGGTGATCCTGGACTTGTTGACGGAGGTGTCACCGGCGAGGTCATCCTTAGTACTGTCATTCTCGTACTACTTCTAGATCACTCTTCGCCTATTGGCTATTACGTCTTCGTCCAATAACTCTGAGTTAACACCCCTCGGTTAATGATCTTATAGAAACTTCAATTATTTATAATTTTCGTGAAAAACGTCTCGTTACTCATATTCCACTTGTCAATTACGTATCTTGTATGGACCTAGACGTCCAAATCAGCAACAACAATCTTTCGTCTCTCGCAATCCTTACTCACAGTTCACCTCACGCGATTCTCTCACGAAATAACACAGCACATATCCTACAATTCTCAAGGAAATATTTATCTTCTCTCGTTGCGTTGGACCCCCTGCTACTCGACTGGCACCAGCGATTCCTGTACTTTCTCCAGCACGATAAGTCTCGCAGTCGTTATAAGTAGCGTGCAATAGTCAATTCACAATTCGCTTTGCCCGGCTGACAGCAGTAGTGCCAACAGCAGTGGCAGCGATACTCGTAGCAGTTGGTACTGAATAGTGTAGAAGTAATGGTGTCGTTACGAGCAGCAACAATATATTTGTGTAGCGGTAATGGTAGTGGTATAGTAAGTTTCGTGCCAGCTGACGAACCTCTTCGCAAGTCGAGCTCTCCCAGTGGACTGACTGACCATCCTGGTGGCTGCTTTGACTTTTTCGTTTTGCTACCAAGGGGCACCTAGTGGGGATAACTTGAAAGGAGGTCGAAAATGGGGCGGGCTCCCCCCACAGCTCATGGGACGGTATATTCTTGACTCCGCCCCTGGAAGCGGCTTTCCACCTCGGTACCTAGGAGAAACGAGTGCGAGAGAGACAGAACGATCGCCGAGAACTTTCGCCTGAGAGAGACAGAATGACCCTCTGGAAGGGAGAATATTTTCTCTACGTGGAATCAGCTCCTCTTGCAAATACATATTAGGGTGTAGAGGTTTAAGGATGGGGAAGGAGCCCAGATCCAATCGGAGCTCGGGTTCGTGCACTGGAGACGGTAATGAGCATAATTGACCAATTAGACTCGGTGAGCACGGGGAAAAAATTTCGAGCGGGAAAATTCGGATTATCGTAATTAAATTTGCTGGGAGACTACTTTAGAAAATTACAATGGGGTATTTGCCTTTCTGATAATTAATAGAATATTGCCTGACGAAAGGAATAACAATTTTTTGTTTTTCTTACTTGATGGTAATTTCGAGAAATTCTGAGAAAATTGTATGTTTTATTTATGAAAAATGTTTAACGAATCACAAATTACCTTGGTATAACTAATGCATAATTAATCTTCGGATTGTGCAATTCGTTTGAAAAAATTAAAAGATGCGCTTGAAAGGTGATGGCCTATTAGGATTTAACAAGTTAAATGAAGAAATTATTCGCTTTGAAAATACTACCCCGTGTATCTACGATAACGTCACAACTTATTAGTCATATGCCGTGGAAAAAAAAAAAAAACGCTTAAGGATATACATATGCCATCAATATGGCATAATTAAACGTATGATTAATGGACCGGCTTTACGATCACCAACATACTAGATATGTATATTCATATACTATATACGAGAGGCAATATCCACTAGTTTTACGATGCACTTAAAAATTCCATACTGTAACTACGTATCGGGTATCTTATGTACTACTGAATTATCTCAATAAATTCTATTCGAGGAATTCATAGCTGATTATTATTTTATTTATTTCGTAAACATAAGCACTCGTAATAATAATCCATATTACAGTATACAATATTGCATGTGATATAGTATGATACCAACAATACATTCTCATTGCCACACAGCAACGCTGTGACAAATCATCTGGTGATAACGGGTTATCTTAGTACACAAATGTGATTATCACTTAATTAATTTGTTGTGTCAAGAGTATTAATTACATACCACTCTACGTTACATATACGTACAGTCACACGAGCTTAGAAGTGTTGTACCCTTATAATCAAGTATTATTATTATTATTACTTTACGAATAATCATGATCCTTCAAAATGCTCAAATAACGTTATATAATCTCAAGATCAATCGAAGCGATTGATTTCTGATCAAAAATCAATTTGCTCCATATCCATCCTATTCCTCGAGGAATTTTCGTGCCGAGACTTCGAGTCTCATTTGTTCTCCCGTTCGAGATCCCATCGTAGTCTCCCCTCCCCACTACTCCGTCCATCATATTTATGGGGCACTGGTTGACGTTCGAGCCGCGATAAACAAAAACAAATGAGTTCTGATAACAGACTTGATAAACCACCAAAATAAAAAGCCGCGGACTTTTCTCCATTTACGTTTCAGTTCGACTTATCCTCTTATCAGTCATATAACTTTGACGCTTATTGTATCTCGTGTTGCCATTTTGGTATTAAATACCTATAGACGTAAATCAAGTGACAGGAGAGGTAAATAAGAAAAAAAAAATTCAATATATTAAAAATCATTAACAACACTCACTAAATTTCTTATCAATCATTACCAATTACCATAATATTCAAAATCATTAAAAATTGCATAAAATATCAAACAATCACTTCCTTCGGACGTCTGAATTCATTTGCATATTGGTCCAATACGTTCTGTGACGATTCTCGAAAAGTCAGTGCAGGTTAGTCCGCGAGTAAACACAAGATACAAATAAAATGACAGCTGCTTCTGGTATCTCGTTTAATTATGTCCAGCCGAACGTACCATTCTCGTATTGAGATGCTCCGTGTCTCTCTTTAGTAAATATGGCGTTGATGATAATTACGAAACTTTCACGAGAACAGACGCGAGAGGAGATAGAAAGAGAGGAGACGATGCTGCGCCGATGCTCTTGCTTTCTAGGGAGGGATGGGCCAATTTGGATGGTTACCAAGGCAAACGATACGTTAAATAGATAGGACGGGTTACCGGTGGGGAACCCAACATAATGAGGACCACCCGCTAGCTTCTTAAGACTACTACTCGGTACACATACCCCGTGTCATCAGGTTCTGTTTAAATGTCTCCCTTTTAGTATGGCAACGTCCAGTTTGATTTTCTTACACGTCAGCCTCTTCCGTTTAAGAACCAATCGTGTGTTAACAGCGGGAAATTCAAACAGTAGATAATCCAGTAACGCGTTGAAATGTTTAGGATCACATATGAAAATTAGTCGTTTTAGTAATAAAAGTTAAAATGCTAACTACTTTTTTTTTTTTCTTTGAGGGGGGTGTCACGGAGGGTCTAAACCGTTATAAGTCATTCTTGCTAACTTCGGGTGTCCATTTGTATACCGAAACACGAGTCGTGCTGGTTTTTTGTTACTGACTTCCGTGAGACACCCAAGTAGTAATTAGCTCTTCCGTAGTCTGGTTATAAAACGAGTATTAATACTGTGAAATGGCTGGATAATTAATATAAGGAGTATATTTAAAACGCTGGTACATTCCTGTGCGAAGGTAGTCAACGGTAGGAGAGTTAGCGAGGATATTTTTGAAATGAAAAAATTGTTGTACGAAAGATTTTTGAGAGGATTTTGAAAATTAAAAAAAAAAATGTTTGTCGTATTGGGATATAGGCACGTGGTATACTTGAACGAGTGGATGCAAATCACTTTCTAGCGGGACACCCTGTACACGCAATCGCTTAAGTGTCTCGTGGCTGCACAGCCGCCGTTAATTATTAGTACGCCGCTATACGGAGCGTGAAAAGAGTATTTCTTTTAACCAAGGTAAATTCAAGTCAAATTGTCGTTAAAATTGCAATCACGGTGGTCTACGTTTCTCTTGAGTTTCCGTCTCAGCCGTGGACCGCTCTGGACCACGAAATTAGATCGTCTATTCTCAGAGAACTTGACTCGCTTACAAAGCGACTCTCGCGAGCAAGTGCAGAGTGTATAGGATTATTTTGAAAAAAAAAAATGGTAAAAAATTTAACGATCAGTCATATTTGCTAATTTCTGAAAATTTCCCAGGCAAAGTTTATACACGGTGTGTCATTTGTAAAAGCGAAATAAAGAGTCACTCTTGACTGTTTTGATTCTTAGAAAAAAAAAGAAAAAAAAACATGTATCCGATACGGTGCAAATAAATTAATCGTATAAGATTGATTCGTTTAAAAAATCGAAATTTGAAGATTTTTAATATCTACGAACGTCGCAATACTATGTTAAGCTAGTCTATCCAATTAGTCATTGAGAAGAGAAACCCAGGGGAGAAAGACTAGAAATTCAAGTACGCAAAAGATCCCCTACGAGGCAAAGTACAAAATCCTGTCAAGCAATCCCAAATAAATTGGCTTAGGTTAAACAGCTAAACATAAAGGGAAAACAAAATACCCACAAAGTAAGAGAGAAAGAGGGTGTACGTTTAGATATAAAAAAAAAATCAAATGCCATCATTTATCAACCCCTATGAAATCCGATCTAAGAGACAATCCTCTGTAACGTTCGTCCCTGTACTTATATTTTGCCAACCAGTGACAGGTGACAATATTACAAAAGGGAGAATCAGAGCCAAATCCATGTTAATTAAGGGTATCCAGCTACCCCTATAGTCACAATACATACGTAGATTTTCAACTCGCAAAGACTCGCTCGTTTGTTAAAGATTTTTGCACTAGCAAAACAAGCCATTCTCACTTGCAAGCGTTTTTCACTTTTTGCAATACATCCGGTCACTCGCGCAGCCGATAATTGAATATTGGCATTGCGACACGAGGGCACGTACCTACATATACGCGTGCTAGTGGGCAATGCAAAAATGGCTGAACAGAACGGTGTACGGGAGGCCGAAATAGAAATGGTAGAGAAGGTAGTGAAAATATAGTGGTGACTTTACAGGAGGAGAGAGAAAGAGGAAAGATAGGAGAAAAACAGTGCGAGAGCGCACGTCGCGGTAGGCAAGCGGGAGGTAAAATCGATATTTTAATTGGACAAAATAATTGGAACGAACGAACGAATGGAAGATCGTAATCTCTACATTCCCTTTGTATTGGCGAGCTCGCGCATCCCATTCCTCCCTTTTTCTCTTTCTACCCCCTAGCAACCCTCTTGAAAAGCCTGCACCTTCCACCACGTTTATACTGGATAATATTGTGTGTCTGTAACTATGTATACAGTATACAGTATACAGTATACAGGATATAGATACTGGAGGAAAAATCGTTTCTGTATCTTTACTCCAGAGTATATCCATATATTATTGATGTGATAGTAGATGAAAATATACGTGGGCGGATAGACCAAACGCATCCCACGTAATCTTTGATAATTTCATAATGTTTTCAGTTAATTAAATTTCATTTTCCCTAAGCGGCTTTCCCGCGGCTCATCCTCCCGAGGATTATTTATTGTCATTTTAAAGGTACCAAATTGTGTTGGTTGTGTGGTCAATATATATACCGGGCTTCAGTATTTAGAATATTGCCAGGAAAACCACGACACTGCTTCCACCATCGATGGGCAACATCAAAAAGCTTTGAAAATCCTCGAATAACTGGCTTAATATGAATTTCAGTTTCTTGTCAGCTTTTACGCGCAGCTTTACAATCGTAAATGTTGCTTCAACGTTTTTTTTTTCAAGCTTTAATTATATTTATTACAACCTACCATTTATTTAATACTCCAAAATATACCGGTTTAGATATTTCAATACGTTTGTCAGATGTCAACTATCAGTTCTTGTCACTGCTGACTACTAACTATGAATAACCCTGTACATAAGCAATTACCTGTAATAGTAGTCAGGAATTGAAAAATGGACGATCGTGATCCTGAGATATAAATAAGGTAAATGTCAATGGATAAAAACAAAAAAAAAAAGGCTAGTAAGTGGAATCAAGCAGCTTAAGGCGTTTCTATTGGTGGGCAATGCTTAGCGAGGACAGAAGCTGAAACGCGTGGGCAAACAGTCGTGGCCAATTACGGCGAGCGCACAAATATTTTCGCTCCGATTTCGTCCCACGTGAAATGGAGCGTCCCGAGAATGGTACCCATGGAAAAAGGGTCTTGGTTTCAGTCGACACCTCCACACGTGTGCGCCATGCGTGGCTAGTTAAGAGCCTCTGCGGAGGCGCCTTCCGATCTTCCTTCTTCATCTCCCACAGCATCAGCCTCTCTTGGTCCATATAGGCGCTACCATACTACTATACCATCTCCAATGATGCTTCCTCTCACAGTCATGGGTTCCGTAAGCCTATCGGTACTTGTTAGTCCTTTTCTCCCTTTGGTTTTCTGCTTCTCTAATAGTTCATTTGTTTCGAGTATATACCGACGCCACTTCCGGTCCTAAAAACCCAGGAGACGTTAAGAGCGATAATTAGCCCTGCGTGTTAAAGTCGGTTTGTATTCCCTTCCAGTAAATGGCTGGGAGACATGCAGCCCGTGTATACCATGATAATTGTAAATAATCATTACTTATTAAAATATATTTTTAATGCATTTTTTTTTAATTTTCAACATTTTTTATCTTTTACAATCTATAGTAGATATTGACGCTCTTTTTCTTACATCTTTTAGTGTAAGGAAATTTGAAAAAAAAAAACATTTTTTTTTCATCAATGCTTTTCAAAGTTTCACGCGGTTCGAGATTTTTTGGGAAATCATTAATATCTCTTAAAAAGTGCTTGCCACTTCTAATGGGCAGGCGTGCACCTAAAAGGGAGAAGAAATAGAAAAATAGGAGAGAGAGTGCAGCGGCTACGATAGAAGTTGACTCCATCGCCACTTAGCGCCGCTTCCGTTCCTATAGAGCACGAACGGAGCAGTTTTGTTTTTCGAGCTTTTTGAGAAGCACAAAGATTTATCGCGCGTTTACATCAAGACGCGCCTTTCTGGATTAAAGCATTAAATAAATAGAAGCCGAGAGTGTGTAGACTGAGGCAGTAAATGCCTGGAAAATTATTGCCATTAAAATTATTTTCATAAAAAATCCTTTTTTACCAGCTACGATTTTACTACCACGTATTATCAGCACATTCGTTTGCTACTTTTTCTATCGAACCACTTAAAATTATCCAATCCACAGCTTTTAAATGGCTCTTCCTCAAATGTCTGTTAACCTTTTTCTAAATTGAACATATAACTATATAAGCACTGGCAGATAATTCTAAAACACTGTTCAAGATCTCTTAAGAATTTTCTTCCTTCTAGTATCCGTTCTTTTAACTATCCGGTATATACATACGCGTACGTACATACAAGCGCGGCACTCAACCCGCCTCAAAGACTATGTTTAGCTTCTTGGCGTTCTGTAGATGAATGGGAGTTGCACGACGCTTAACCTCCGACCAAATTCTTTTTTTCGCACAAACGGGACACGCGAGGCATTTAACTTCTATTTGCCTCTCGTTGCAAACCGGGGTATAGCTTGGTGTAGTCTGAAAAATTTCGTAAAAGACGCAAAATCCGTATTACCGTATAACCATGAAAAATCATTCGTACGAGTACTGTATGACGTTTTAGGTTTTATCTAATCATGAATAATTTAACTGGACTGATAAATTCGGTGAAAATAGTAAAAAAGGCAAATTTTTGAAAAATATCATATGAGGTGTGAAATGGACCATGTATCAAGTATGAAGGCTAAAAATCTACAAGAGTAGATGAAGGAGGTGAAAAAAGCAGTATAGAAGTGAAGGCATAAACACAAGTAGTTAAAGCGGTCTTTAACGACAGGAAGTGTTAGCTGAGAGGAACATGTGTTTCGGGGTTTCGCGCGCGTTCATAATGATTACACTTACGTATATACATATATGTTCGAAAGCTCGTTATTACTTCTCGTTAATTATAGATTAGCCGATTGGTAAATGAAACGTTGATATTTCAGTAGAAAAATTCATCCGTGTCTAAAGAAGGTTACCTATGATCTGGAACAGGAGAAATTATAGTATAGGAAAAAATGTTGAGAATTTCTTTTTTTTTTTAATTTTTCTATGGAATTTTTTGCGAAAAATCATTCCACGCGATTGGTTTACGATTCGCGGATGATCTTGGCGTTGCTCGAGACTCGGGAATTCACTTGCAATTTAAATTCTGCCAGACACCCCTAACCGCGCGCAAGTGAAAACAGAGCAGCGCAACAGCAACGTAACAAAGAGAAGAAAGGAGCAAGACCAAGAAGCAAGCGACAGGCGTTTGTTTTTTGAAGTCTGTATTGCTTACAAATGTCCCTCTGTAAAAAGCAAACAGCACGGTCCTAATGAGTCTGGTTGTTAAAAGATCTCCTTTCCCTTTAATTTTTTTTTTTTTTTACACTTTTTGTAAAGAGGACCCTTCCATTAAGCTGACGAACATTGTAAAGCGGAATTTTAATGTTTCTGCATTCGCGGAATGAGCACGATGCGTATCTTTTATAGGATTTCTGAAAAACACAGAGCAGTCAATGAAGATGCATAGCAATAACGAGAGATAATTTTATTATTACCCACAATTGTTAGTATGATAATAAAGAAAAATTAAAATTTGTTTAAATGTAAATTTTGTGCAGTATACAAAATTGCATCTTTTATTATTATTGATATATCCATGATTTATAATTATAATTATAATTTACGTAATGACGTAGTACTTGGTTAATAATTGAATGGGAATAGTGTGAATAGTCGTGCGCGTTCGATACGCGCTTAGCGCTTCGTTCTAAATGAACCGAAGGTGCAGTTAAACGCCCATTTCCTTCGAAATCCGCCCAAATCGCTTAGCCCAAGCAAAGCGTTCCAATTAAGAGGTATGCGTCTCGCTCCTGGCATCTTGGGAGCGAAGCATTTTTTTCCATTCCTCCACCATTGCCCGCTCTCCTCCCAATCCAGAGAACTAGGAGCTAAACAGATGAGCATCTTCTTGGTCTATTAGTGGAGTCAGCTTTTTCGTCGTTACGCTTCCCCGTAAAGAATTACAAACTATAGATATATATACGGGTCTCATAACTTATAAGTATATATCATCAATACGTATAGCTATACGATAAAAGAAGCCATTTTAAAAATTAAAACAGCTCACAAGTTTACTTTTAAAAATTAATTATAATCAGGTGTCGCTCCGAAGTTCCCGTATTAAAATCAAGCTTAATAATAAGAACTCCACTCTGTCTCCTATTACCGCCATGGAATTCTTGAATTACTAACGATTCCTTGGACTGATGACCGTCCCATATCTGGCGACACGTTTATCTCGTTACGTGTATACGCGCCCCGTAAAAGCAAGACTTGCACAAATGTCCTACGGAACCGCGTGACGTTGAACGCAGCCACCCTCAAGGAAAACCTGAACCGCATTCCGACGGCGTGCCGCTGTCAGTTTCGAAAGTGAATGATACGTAATTTATAACGGGGCAGCGCGAGAGCTAAATACCCTGGTAGGAGTGTGAGTACGTTTAGAGAGAAAGAAGGAAAGAAATAAAGAAAGAAAAAAGAAAGGAGCACGAGAAGTAAAAGGGAAAGGAGAATCTTTTTCTCGTTTTCTATTACGGTAGAAAAGGAGGGTATGGGTGGTGGCTGTAAGAGGAAGAAGTGGAGTCAGAGAGAAAGAGAAGCATGAAAAAATGTCAAGAGAACGAAGGAAAAGGTTGAGGAAGGGAGTCAAGAAGAGTCTAAATATCGAGCACATGTCGTTCCCCTAAACGCCAACGAAAATAGAATTACCGTACTCCCATACGTCATTTCAGAACGCCTCGTATGTTTGGTGTTACGCGGTTTCATGGTGTCTCATGGTGTTTTCTGGTGCCAGCACGATTACTAAACGTTCCTCGACATGGGGAACTGACTACTATACTACATTCCGTTAATAGACCTGACTGTCTTCTTAATTGACTAGGTGGCTTTTTTCGCACGTGACGGGTTCGCGGTTCACTGGTCCAGAAATGGGCGTATGGTGCATTTAGATGGTGGATGAGGAAAAGAAAAATTTTTTCTTGTAGAAAAAAAACATAAAAAATAAAAGAGAAAATACATCCTTTCTCTTTTGTAAAAGCGCGCGCACGCAGGTATGGATTTCGTTCCTCTTTGAAATATTAACAATGACGGAAGCACTCGAGAAGGGAAAACGATACCCTTATTCCTGGAGATCCTCCAGGTCCTTCAAGGACTCTCATTCGTACTAGATTTTCCAAGACTGTATACAGGTATAACGTACAATAAGTTTAGCATGGGGTATCTTTTACAACTGGATCTTCACTGTAATGTATAGGGTGATCCCGAAGTGTATTCTTTCGTTCAGTCAATGCGGAAAAGCGATCTCGAGTTAAAGCGCGCGCCCTGTAGGAATGGGCCTCACGCCCTCGACAATACAGCAATTTTTGGAGGGGCCCAATTCGTTCCCGCGTCCCATTGTCCATCTACGTGAAGGATCAGTTTTTGGGCGAAACTCCAGAAAATGGCGCGCCCTTAACATAATTGCGATTTAAACGGCAACCCGAAATGCCGAACAGCTGCCCGACCGCAGGACAATACAGCAGACATTTTACTGCGACAATCGAACAATTTGAAACCCCCTGTAGCACCGCGGGATTTGTCCCATAAAGAGACCTCGAGGTGTTTACCTACCACGAAGATGAACACCAGCTACTTTTTACTCAATTCTCTAAATCGCTTTTTAAACTTAATCTCTTCGGATTAGGCACAGCTCATTCGTACTTTTATTCGTTTTGTGGAGACGCATTACGTTTCCTTCGCTTTCGCGTTAATCATTCATTACCCATAAGTCCAGCCGTCACATCACGCCTTATAAAATTATTAGCTAAATTCACAAATGTCCAAGTCCATCTTACTTCTTTAACGAAGGAGGCGTGAGGGTTTTCTCTTCATCATTTTTCTCCATTGCCATTCAGCTTGAGAGAGTATTATACTCTATTGCCTCTGTCTATGGGGATGCTGTGCAGCCATGGGGACCATCACTCTCGTGAAGGTTCACCCGTAAAAGATTCACCTTTAGTCCCCATTGTAACGTTCCGCACAGCCGTGCACAATTCGAAGTTGCTTAAATCCTCGTAAAGTCGAGACGATGCGGTGGTGGTGTCGTTTTCCGTTCTCAAGTGGCGACGATTGTCGACCGATTGAAAAGAGTGAAATTGAGCGCAGGAATTCTGCTTCTACCGAAGTAACAGAGTGCATGGAGACTCTTGGCAGGTGTTAAAGTTTTATGGCGAAAAAGCCCATGGTAGCCGTCCTGCTGATTTTTGACCTCGAAATCCATAGCTTTTATGGGATACGTAAAGCTATTTTGGTGACGTGAAAAAAAAAAAAGTATAAACTATATATACAGTTTACCACGTAGAGATTTGAATGGCTGAATTATATCAAGCGGTAACTCGTATCTCATAGAATTTTCGAAGAAGAGTGTCGAAATTTATTAAAAACCATTATTTCTAGACGACCGGACGCATTAATCCCGTGGCAACGAATCGTTGCCGCGATCCTATAAAAACAAATTTATCCCCATAAAAATAGGATCTCAATGAGTCAAATTAAGGCGACTATAAATATAAATTATACCTGGTGTCCCTGCTGAAAGTGATATACAGTTTTGTAATGGTGTCCGACACTCTCCGACACCTGGCTACGTGGTCCCCTTTGTGAGTGGTGCCTAAAGACGGGGGTCTCTCGTACAAGAGGACCCCATAAACTCGCGGAGCATTCAGCTAAATGGTTCTAAAATACTTTCGAAATACGAGACCCGCGAGAGATATCCAGGGATCGTCATTGACTCGGCTACACAAATACTGTACGGGTGGCTACGAAAATAAAAATGCAGATTAGGATTAACACGATTACCCGTTTGGAGCACCTTTTGGATTTTCTTTAATTTAACACGCGCTATATCGCCTTTATACTGCGAGCATATACGTCCAAGTCGAATTCATAAATCCGATTTTATCGTCGACACTAATTTTCAAAATCACTACGATACCCAGCGTAGTTCTCAATACGGTGTATTTCGTTACGCTCGTCCGGTCCACTGACTTTGAAAGGACCACTGGTCTCCTCTCACGAAAACTCTCCCTAGCTATGTTTGCCAGATCACGATCGTTTCGAGTCTTCAATTTCTAAATGACGACGTAATTGAACATTGTGTTCCTTACGAAAATGATATATTAATTCGAGTCATTGAGTCGACGTCTTGAATGGACATTCCATAAAACTAGTTTTTATCCTTATTTTTTAGTAACTATTATATAGTAGCTTGAGGACTTTTTTTATGAATTTTTATATGAATAAAAAATCGCAGAATTTATGAGGTTTCGAACGGACGTCGGTGAACTCTTGAAACGAGAAATAATGACAGCGAGAATGATTTTTGGAATGAGCTTGGAAAGAACCAGGAATTAAAAGGGAGAAAGATGAAAGAAAACTTTTGCCACAGCATCCAATAAGGATCTGAGCGAGTTTCGCGTGGGTAGAAAAATGTGCGTAGTATTCGCGGTACTGCGCCATTGAATTTGAAGAGGTAAAATTCAGCAGGTACAGCTGCACTGGGAAACGCATGCTGCAAAGACCACCCTCGTATACGGAGTATAAGACAGAAAAGCCCGTAGCCAATTTACAATAGTTGAAAAGATAGAACATATTTTTCTAGAAGAATGTGCTAAGTGATTCCCATGAATGGCTCGAGCAACGTGAAAATGGAATTTTTCTCAGGAAAAGATAAAGGGAAAAGAGAAAAAAACTACCTTGAGGTACCTATACCAAGTGGCTGTCCCGCTGAAAAAAAAAAGATCTACAAACCAGACTGCCCTCTAGTTTCAAGAGGGTTTTCGAAGGGGCTGTACAACCATCGTGGCAAGAAGGTGTGACTATGTTTGAATACACTGTTGATTGGGTCATAAATGTGTCTCTTGCGTACAAACACTTTTTTCCCTTTAGTCATTTTCTTCAAGAGCCGCCACGAGCTTGGGCCACACACAAGCCAAGGGTCTTTCGAGGCGTTTGATTGGTACCTTTCACGTTGACTCACCGTGACGCAATTGGATTCTACTTCAAAGAATGACTTGAAATCACTTTGCCTTTAATTCTTCTCGTTTAGGATCCTAAAAAGCTCAATAACGTCTGGACGAAGCCTAATTTCCTAGCCTGACGAGAAAACAAAGTAATTCCATATATTCGTAGAAAGAACATCAAGTCAGTTACTGACTGACGCTTTGCCCATACAGAAAAACGAATTAATTCTTTTTTCTTTTGCATGTACAAAAATGTAGTCTTTCTTTTCCGCGATGAAAAAAAAAAGAAATCACCCGCAAAAGTTTATGTTCACCGACAATTTAGCGTCCATTGAAATGGAAAGGATGATGCGCCACAATTAAAGCACGCGCGAAACCCACCCGTTCCCACTTCGACGCAGCAGGCGCGCACGAATACACTGCTGAATGTACCGTCGCAAAGCGGAGCCACGGCGCATGCGCTGTTGCGTGGGCCCATTGAGAAGACGGGTAATTTGGAGTCATTGTGCGATCATCACGAAAGTTGAGTACAATACGTTCGGGTGAGTCAAGAGGGAAAGAAAGCACAGGAGAGGATAGAGAGAAGCCCGTTGCAGCACGATGCAGCACGAATCCAGCACCGGTTGCAATGGGACGCTCGTAGCGCCCCCCGAGCTCCTCGGCGATTCTTGGAACCTCGACAATCCTTGGCTAATGGGTGGTCCCAGCACACGTGGGGTCTTATGCACACCACTTAGTGGTGCATTGCACTCGTTACTTGCATTCCATGAGGCAAAAATTATTATGGATTTGCTGTACACTCTTTGTCCTTTCCGGGCGATATATTTTACGTTTTTTTTTTTTTTAGGTAATTCGTAGGAACTGGAAAAGGGCCTCAGGGAGATCGACTCTTGCTGATAGGATCAAACGTGAAAACGGTAGTCACGAAAACGATCTCACGATAAATTCATTTGGTATAAACTCGAATTTTCATTAAAAAGATACGGTTACCACGATTGGGCCTTATCCGATTTTCAAATCTCATGCCACACCGCGCTCTCTCGAGCTTGTTTATTTTCAAAAACGGCCTGTCAGTCCGGCGGTCCCAATTAACCAGCACGGCGCAGGTCATTAGCTCATTAGCCATTGATAGGGCTTTTGGGCCCAATCAAAACGCATTCTTCGAACCGTATTAGTGCTGACGTCACTTCTCTCGCAGTTCGATGCGAGTGCTGTTAGTATCGGTTAGGGCTATTGCCGAGAGAGGTAAAAGAAGGGATAAGGCCCAGAGATACGTATGAACCAGGGCCCGTTCACAGACTAGTTAGCACCTTCTCTTAGGTCCACGCGTTTTCGAATCAAGCCTCGTATTCTACCAAACCGCCGGCACGCCAGCCAGCAACCCACCACAATGCCGCATTGTACTTAAATCAGATTCAATTTGGGGCCCATTGAAAATTACGCTTAATAAATTATTTAGGCAATTCATAAATCCGACCTGGACCGCGAGGCTCTCTTGGTATCAGAAAGGCATAAGGTTGACGAGCGCTCTAATGGACTCGGATTTTCGTGTCCGGGACTCTTCCCCTTAAAGTCCCACATATATATCTATATATATTACAAATTAGTAGGCAGTTATAAATGGCCTCATCCTCTTTCGCCTTATTTTCTCCTCTTCTCCGGACCATCTCAAGATATCAAAGCCAAACTCCACGTACGTTTCTAACCTCGATGCGTGCACATATGCATATGTGATTGCGTGCAAGCATATATAGATATATGCGTGCGTGCATGCCTTCATCTCTACAGTCATTCGTTCTGTTATCCTTGCATGCGCGTACAGTCGCTTTATAATGCGTGAGTGCATGTTCACGTTTAGTAAGTCCCAACGCGAAAGCCACTATTTCATCTGAAAATAGTTCGAAGTGGGCGAAGCCACGTGTACCAGCCACCATCATACATAGAGAATATCTTAAAAGTCGCTATGAAATATGATGGACACAAATTATTCTTCGTTTTACCGAAAATTTCAAAAAAAAACTATAATGGCCTATCCAATCCATCGTTTGTTTCCCTTCTGTTTTTTCTTTGCCAGAAAAAGATCTGATTCTGAAGCAAATGGGGGAGAAAGGTGGTCGAGGATGGGTATAGTGCCAAGGAAACATGGGACAGCTGACGGGGCCCTTTTAACAACCCCGCAAACAAGGGCCTGACACGTTCGGAAACAATCGCAAGCCACTGGTCGAACCTATAATTAGCGTTAAGGCCCTTTGAGAAATCGAGGTCCCATAAGTCTCTGGTCTATCCTTCTGGGACAATAAGAGACTGGGCCCTGTTTCGTTCGCCTCTTCCATGTTTCGCATTTCCCTAAGACCCCTATTCCTGCCTTGTGAAGTTCACCGCAAAAATTGGGCCTTACTCGTACCAATATATCTTTCCTTATACGCACCCAGATAGTATCGTAATTATTAAACGTCCTAAGGCATCACGCCAAAATGCTATTTATTTCATATAGTAATATATACGGGTATCAAATTAACACTGTTTCCTTTCTATGACTTCATTTGCTTGATAATACACAATATAATGACGACGTTATTTTTCTCGTCTCCTCAGGCATCGTATACTCACGCAATACTGCGATTAGACAGTTCGGATAATACCCAATTACAATCAACAGCCAAAACCCCGACAAACCAAGCCGTCATTCTGTCAAGCAGTGGTTTTCTAATTAAGTCCAAATAAAAATTGCCTCCTCCTCCCCCCTCCGCCCTCTGCTTTAATATCGTAAAATGATGTCTAAACGTTCACAGATTAACGTGGCTCTAACGGATCATTATCAAACCCCATTATATTGATATATCTTGCTCCAAGATTTCTTTCACGAATTAAGCCATTCGATATACACAATACAGTAAGTAAAGTATATATTTACTATACATTAAGCAGAACTATGTATCTATGTGTTCCTTTCAATATAATTAAACGTTAAGCGACGAATATAAGCCAAATCGTATGTACCATTAGCTATATAGGGTGACCCATGTAATTTCTAAGCGTTACACTTTTAATCAGTACTTCACGCAAGATCGACCAAGCGTATCGTGGCGACAATGGACGATGGACCAAAATCTAGAGTAGGGTAGAGACAGTTAAATATATATATATTATGGTCTTCGTTTAAGTAGACACTGGCGTTGACAGGACGCCATCTGTGATTTGGACTAAAGTGAAATTGATTTAAAGGCTATAGAGGGGTGCATTGGATAAATTGTGAGAAATCGGTATAAATAGGAAGAAAATGAAAATCGCACAGTTGGTACGTCACGCATATTTCTTCATTGGCTATTTCGCAAATTATCTCGATCTGCTTACGTAGACTATTTTTTAATTTAAAAATTCATTAGTATAATTATTTAATGCAGTTGCTGAATTTAATAATTAATTAATAACGATAGAGAAAAAATGGGTAATGATAGAGTGTTACGTACACGAAAGCCCAATAAATTCATATCATATCGTGGGTCCGTGTAATTAAGAAAGAGACATGACCTTCGACCCGCGATCAAGCAACGCTTCACTGTTACGTAGATCACATATGTATTTATATGCTCAATCTAAGAGTCATAATGCATGTATATTTAACTCGTCTAGCCTCGTATCATTAATACTCATATGGTCCATACAATGAGCACATTCAAGGGAGCATTATCAGAATCCACGAGACAACTGCTATGCATCCAACGTTAATCGGCTTGGCGCTGCACATTAAAAGGCGAAAGGAAATTGAGCAATCTTTTTTACTTTTTAATTTTTTCTCCTCCTTTCCAATTTTTTTTTTTAATCTCACTGTGCGGAGTATGCACTGCCGATAATAACTGCTGTCATGAAATTACATAAGGTTACTGACTGGATGCTGGATAACCGTTCAAAAATATTGACTGCTCGAGTTTACGGTTTTGATAATAAATAGTGTTCCATTATTCTGGACTGTGTATGCTTTCTCAGGCGAACGCTATAGATATATTACGTGTACAACGATACTGCAATGGAATTACGGATATAAGTATTGATGTGGGAATTGAATTGAAGAAAAATATATTTGACATTCAAGAGAAATGTTGGAGGAATTTATACATATTTGTATTGTTTTTATGAGCGTTACGTAAACATGGGTACAGAGAAAAAGTCTGGAGATATATCGTTATGAATATAAATATCTTCATGTGGAAAAAGCATGTACGAAATTTGTTTTGTTCCTGTAATGTATATTACGTAGTGATCGATACCAGCGATATAAGTAAGGTTAACGAGGAGGGCGCTAGAAGCCGGTCGGCAATTAGCGATTTTTCGGCACTTTAGTGGCAGCAAAAGTTGGGTCCCTGACAGAAGGAAAAAAAAAGGAAAGAAGAAAGGAAATGTTTGCCCAGTAATATATCTCCGGTCTAGCAGACGGTCGAATTTCGTGACGAGCATTGCTACGTCGCCAGGGCGTGGTTCGGAAACGGTCCAGCGGATGAGCGTCGCGAATCTCTTTTGTTTCTCGTTTGCCGAATTTCATGAGGCCCCCATAAGGCCCAACTAGCAGTCACGCCCCTTAGTCTTTCCGGCTCGTTTCGATCCCCGGAGGCGTCGAGTCGGTAATTTACATGAAACTAGAGTTCTACAGTGACTCAACGGTGATCTATATATACTATAAGTCCGTTACTCTCTCAATGATTTATAGGACAGAAATGACTGACGTTGGCATATTAAATGATTAAAATGATAAAAATTTTTTTTTCAATGACCTCTATCATACGTGGAAAATATTTTTACGACATTCCACAAAACTGCACTTCCTATATACAGTCGATGTACACATAGAAATATGCACTAAATATACAATAATATAAATAAAATGGTTGTTTTTCATTTATAAATATATTTTTAAAAATTTTTATTTTTGACAATATCCATGATAGTAATTCTTATAGATAATTTTCGAAATTGCGTTAACGACGTGTGTCCTTGCCACGCGTATCTCACCCAGAACATCATCAAAAGTCTGTTGACAACACGAATCAAGATCTCGATGGAGGAAAGGGGACAAACAATTTTTAAAAAAATAAATAAATCTCTTCCTAAAGACAATGTAATCGTTCTATCACGGAGCAAGAAGATTCGATTTCAGTATGACGTGAATTAGTCCCCGAGAAGCTCGCGATAACTCCACGATAAGTCTACGTAATTAGTCACTGCCAATTAACAACTGCTCAAACGGAAAACAACTAGCTGCACTGACTGTATCACGTACACTCGCCAAAGGCCTGCACGCACGATAATCATTTTTCTTCATATAAAGAATCCTCAACCGATACCAGTTTTATTATACCTGATCAATATTATTATTAAATAAAAATATAATTTTTTTCTTCATATTAAATCTTTACTATATTAAACACTCAGTACGATTTCAATAAATCTTATATGTTACCAATCATAAGTATTTTCACATACCCAATTCGGAATACCATGCGTGTACTAGTGCCAATATATATTTTTATTACATGAATTCATAAACTCCACATTTATTATAAATCAAAAGTGACGTAGACCCATCGCATACAGTGGCGCCTACCGTCGGGTGGTTGTTCCACCTTTCCACCCTACCACCCTTTCACCCTCACCCCCGCCCCAAGTAAGATAATGATAATGATTTCCTGGAATTTGACGCTTCACGATGCACCCCTCTCACGAATGACCCATCATAAATGTACACATAAGTAATAAAATATAAAGAGAGGTTGAAGTAAAACGTTAAGGAGCGAGAAAGAGAGAGAGAGAGAGAGAAGAGTACAAAAGTGGCAGGCGAGCAGTGCGCACTCAAAGTTTTTTCATCTTCCTCCATTTGTTTCGCGCGCGATGCCGAGGAAACGCTATAATTAGGCCGAAGATAAGGCGCGCCGCGTCCATCTGCAACAAAACAAGTTTTTGCAAATCATTAACGTATAATTTTAATTGCAAGCAACGACGAGCCGGGAATTAATTATGTTGATTGCGCGACGTTCTTGGTGTCCGTTCATGCACTCTCTCCTCTCCCAGCTCTCCCAGCTCTCCCTCTCCCCCCCCCCCCCCCTACTGCCACAAGGACTTATCTTGTTTTCAACTAATTGTAAGTGGCATAATTCAGCCCTCGATAAAAAAGCATCTAACTCTCTCGCTCTCTCAGTAACAGATCTTGGACTCCCTTTCTGTCTGTCTGTTTGTCTCTCTCTCTCTAGTCTCTCTGTATCTTCTTACATACATGTGTTGTCCATACAGAAATCTGCTCGCGTCATCCAATTTCGTGTTATCACTGATAAGCATACTGTCGCGCTACACGAAGCAGGCGTTACGTGTACCCTTGCAGGAAAATCTTATTGGAATTTTTCTTTTTTTTTCCTGTCGGCAAATGGATATTGTCGATTATAAAATTCCACTGTGTGACGCGCGCGAGAATTCCTGATACATATTAGCCGGCTCTATCCCACGTATGTATATCGGCATATACATACATGTAAATCGCATCGAGGAATCTACTGGGAATTCCAAAGGTTGCCAGGCACGAATTCTACTCGCGCACGCTCAATCGTGCCGGTATTTTTAAGGAGGAAACACGGAAGATGGTTGTACCGTTAAATTGTAGAAAAAAAATCTTCATCTTGTATATAGTATATAGACTTATATATACTGTAAGCAGTATGTTATACCAGGTATACGTTGGCGCACCCTGTTCAATGTTTTCATTCGAAGATAGGCCTATGGCTGGATCGTGGGATTTTGTAAATTGGATTATCCAGCAGTGTCAAAGGGTACGTGTAAAACAAGAGGATCAAGAATGCTGCTAAGTCGGTGATGCCAAAGACTTTGTCTTGTTCCAGTACCTGCGACAGAAGCGGCCGTGCTCACAGGGGGATGCTGATCGTCGGACCAAGTAGAATTGTCGAGGGATTCAGCCATGGACTTGACAGACACTGAGAAAGGGAGTAACAAAACCTGAGAGCGAGGAGAGACAGTCTCTCCTTGTGAACCTGCTAAGCCTCTAACTAATCCTAAGATTAGATGACTTGAACCGCCCTGTCAAAACTTGTCACCAGGTCTCGGCTTATGGAGTCAGTATGGTGTCATCCGTGAATGGTTCCTTCGCACCGGAATACCTTACCTTTTTTTTTGAATACCTATATAACTATATACCCATATCCAAAGATTTTTAAAAATATTATATAATTATAATTTTAATTTATTCATATGTTAGTAGCTGATTGTGATTTTATTGAAAAATATCTTTTTAACCCCAAAATCATATTTTCACGTAATTCTTTTATGAGTGATGAAACTGGTCGATTTTGATGACTTTATCGGCAGTCTCTAAATTGTCGTAGATCCTTCTCTACCCCTCGCGGTGATGTCGAGTAGATTTGGCTGGTCGGGATAGTAAGAGAGTTTCTTGGGGTGGGTATGGCATACACTGAATGTATAGGGGGTGACTTTTGATAGGCCGTCGTCGTTGCGTCGTATATCTAAGGTGTCGTAGTACGTGTGAGTGTGGATGGGGCTTTAGTAGAGGGTGCTTGGATATCAGCCACTATAATATGCCGTACAGTATAGTTGTATGGGATCCTCCCCAAACGTCCCTCATATCTCTCACGCTTCGTGGGTATTTTTATGGGGGAGACGCCCGTCTAATTTCCTGTCCTGAATTTCGAACGAGCGCGAATTTGCACCCTTGAGTTCACGCCAACGAGATCCTGTAGCAGCTTGGACAAAATGTAAATGGAGTAGCCGTTTGAAATGTGATCGGTAACCTTTCGAAATTTAGAAAAATATTCTTTCCTGTGCTCCAATCCTTTCTCCTCAATGGGAAAATAAAATTTGTAC
>JARPRG010000278.1:0-19303 GCA_031001745.1 Hartigia nigra
AAAGAGAAAGAGAAAGAGAAAGAGAAAGAGAAAGAGAAAGAGAAAGAGAAAGAGAAAGAGAAAGAGAAAGAGAAAGAATAACACCGAGAATGAGTAGCGCGGAATATAGCGCTGAGTGAGATACAATGAGCTCGGGTAAGGAAATTGCTGCGTTGCATTTTTGCTACGACGCGATAGAAACCATTTCGCAACCGCACCCCTCCTCGCCCCCTAGCCAACTACACCTTCGATGAAACTTATTTCCCCATCAGGTCAATGAATCCAAATTTCATCAGAACAAAAGGCAATAGCCTAAAATACCTAACACTGCTACAGTTATCCCCCTTCGGATACTAACCATCGAGCAACGAACCGACTGACCAAAAAAGCCGTCACTAACCATCCCTCGAGGAGAGAGTTACTAATTACACTTTTAGGAGAGCTGTTTCCCTAGTCGTGTCTTGAGCCGATTGTAAAGGTGCCAGTAAAGTTTTCTTACCGATCAACATACTTTAGGGCTGTGTTGATCTAGCTTACTCTAGGGCCGAGCCAAAGTGCATCACTTCAGTGCCATTACGTTCACGCGAAATGAACTCATTTCTTGGCGTTTCATCCGAAACCACTCGCTTAGTGGAAGTGTCTACCCTAGGGCCGGAACAAGAAAATCCCTTCCACACAATCTCAACCACGAAAATACCAGAGCATATCTCAGCCAGCTTGTAAGGGAAGAAAAAGATTTCGAAATATCGTGCTCAACATTTTAATGACTTGAAAGCCACCCGAGTACTATAATCGAACTATAATGAAATAGAAGAGGGGAGAAATCTTCGACGTGCTCAAAACTAGGTACTATTTTTCCTCTTTCGCTCTGGGGACGTCGAGTCGACAGGACACCTCGGTATTTCTCCGCTTCAGTCTACGAAAAGAAGACCAGTCCTCGTGCTTTACAACCATCCATCCTGCCTCGCCAGCCGCTGATTGACATTTTTGGATCTTCGAGCAGAGGCAAACGAGGGAACTGTACTGCGATCCCCAGAGCACATAGAAAGAGCCAACACGCGCTTGGCGGATAACAACGAGCTGAGTAAAATTTCTTATCATAATCTTTGGCGATAATGGATTGTCCAAGACTAAGGTGTGAATGAGCGGACTCAATGTTCTTTTTGTAATATGTATCCAGTATGGATTGTCTCGGAATAGTGCGTGTATGAGTCCTGGAAATTTATTGCTTATCATTTTTGACTACTTATAATGACCTGGTGAAATAATATTGTATGTATGCGTGCACACCAGACAATGAAATGAACGGATGTATTGGGTTTGATGTGATATTACTTTGGGACTGTCTTAATCACCACTCAAACTAAGTTAGCACTGAATTAAATAAGAATTATATTTTTTTTTTTATTAATAAATTGTATAGTTATAAGCTCTCAGCTCTTTCTCTCTCAAAACCTGCTTATCCACCGGTAAGTGGCTCATTTCACCTAAATTAAACAGTCATATATCTTTGTAAATCAGAACATACTCTAAGTTGACGATCACACCCGACAGACTCAAAATCTAACCAAAATTATTATCTCTCGAACAACGTTACTATTACATATTTGGATCACATAATCTTCATTGTATTTAATCTGGTTTTTCATTACATTCAGTCGAAACACATTTTATTCTTATGATTGCGTAACCTGAATTATCCCCATATCTTCCTTAAGCTTTCCAAGTTTTCCCTTTATTGTTAATTAAATTAAGGGTATTTCACTGCGAACGTGTCCCATTCGCAAATCACCCGTATTCATCACGTGTGATCCTCATCTTATCCAAAGACTAAGAAACATTGATGCAAGTAGACGTGCTTTAGCATCTTAAAGTGGCAAGGACCCAATATCTTTTACGTGATCTCTCTGATCGCATCCTTATGCTCGCTCCCTAATACTCCCACAACCCGGCGCGCACGCATAGGACACAACAGCAACACTGATCCCACATGGCTATTTACTTCTGGATCTCAAACAGGCCACACCTGAAAATTGTCGAGTGTGCATATATTTATTTGTAAGCGATCCGGCACACATTATTTACGTTCCCAAGGAACATAAAATAAGTGATATTCGCCGTCGTTAAACTATTAGTCTGAGATGCGGTGCAAAAAACATATCCATACGCTGCAGGCTCTGTGTAAATTAGCACCTGAACATAGACGCGCTGTACTCAAAGTAGCAGATTCAAAATTAGTTCGTGTTATTTTTGAATGCACTCTTAATCTAATGCATGGTGGGGTACCACTTACTTCCGAAGAGAAAAAACATTTGGCGAAACAAAAAATGTTTTCGCAAATTAGCGTGTAACAGCGGTACCTGCGAAGGAAAACAAAAATTGCTCATTCAAAAAGGGTCGGGTCTCTTACCGTTGTAATTGCGTCCTTTAATATCGATGCTCGCCTAAAAAGTATTTAGAGGAAATAATTGAAACATGGAACATGCTAAGAAGATGGTTTTAATGCCTCATGAAACTGTGGAGAATTTGCAATAAAGGCCACTCCCAAAAGAACGCGACCATTTTCTTAAGCTGGACCGGGATATGGATGAAATATTACAATCCAAACTGCATGCCGATGAAAAATGGAAACTCTACAATCAGATTTTATAATGGTATTTATATTTTGCCAAAGATTCGAGAAAGACGATCGCTCTGCCCATTGTGAATAACACGGAATCGGCTGCACCAATAGCACCACCAATCACTGGCGGCAAGGAGGATGAAAAACAGAAATCCTTGAAAGACGATCTAATAATTAACGTTATCGAGAGTGTGCCTCCAAAATTTCGGCGTAAGGCTGAACTTTTGACTAAGCATTTGCTCGCGCGTAATCTTGTATCTTGGAAACTAAGCGGACAAGTATTCATAGATGGTGTGGAGATACCCGGCGCAAATATTATCGATTCGCACAAAAACACTTTCGTGTAAAAAAACTCGCCAAGTATAGGAATGCTGTGAAGTCCTGTATCAAAAACTATTTAAATCACATTATAATGCCAAGTACATTAGTCACTATATATCTACTTATTTTATGATCTAGCAGTAGCTCACAATTTTAATTGTATTTTTTCAAAATTTTCTTTAAAACCTTCCCTGCTTTTTTGTGTTATTACTGCTCCTTATGTTTAATTATGATTTAATGATCATTAAATAATAAAACGTTAGATGATTCCTTATCGAGTACTACTTGGCGGGTCCGTGCCGATGTATACGCGCGCTTCATACAAATGTCGATTCTACTTTCCGTACGGGCTGAAGGGATAATAATTCTATTTTGTTGTGAAGGCAGCCTTATATGGTCTAAAATTTCGGTGTGAACTCTAGCTTGATAAATTTTTTGATTGGCTTGTGCATTGGTGAATCGCCAACGGCATCCGTCGTGTAGAAAGGTAAAAAAGGCTGTAGGGGAGGCACACGTGGGTAATCCACCCTTTTACTAGATGGCAGGCGGCGTGGAAAAAGAAATGAAAGCGACACACTTCAAAGGAAGACAAAAGATTCTTTTTATTGAAGGAAATGTTAAATTAAGAAAAGATGCTCGACCCACATGGCGGTAAACGTAGCCAACATTAACTCTCAAATTCTGGAGAGCAAACTGTTGCCAACCCCACAGAGTCTTACAATTAACGTCGCCGCAAGGAATGGCGTTCGCTCTAGGGACTTGGCCTGCCGGTAACACCGTCGCTATAGGCTGCAGATCCCGCGTTATCCGCCAGGTTGGTGAGGCCAAAGGCGCCACAAAGCAAATGTGGCGGCCAGCGAGTGGTGGACCTATCAGGGCTTAGCGCGCCTGTGGGGAATTATATGAAGATAAAAGGTCTATCGTTCAGTACTGCCCACATATAAATAACGGCTCGGGTTTTCAGGTACAAACGAGGAACGTTTTATTATTCACTAAATATCACAGTACAAATAGTATCACAATGTCTAGGACTGCAGACATGAGTAGTTAGTTTTGGCTCTACCCTAGGACTCCTCTCGAACACCCCTACGCCATGCCGTAGCGTCAGTTTTTGTTATCTTTTGGCGCCGCTGATTGGGTGTTACTTAGCACGTCTGCGATTGGCTGTTCCGTTGGAATGCTAGGAACCGTTGGTGATAGGTTCCCTACAGCTACCCCCTTCCTAGCGCTTGACCAAAGTCGCGAAATGGACCTTCCGAGAGTACGTCCTTGGGTTGGCAGGACGTTTCGTCAATTCTAACGGGGCCTGTGGAAAAACAAAAGGTGTGTGCCTCGCAGGTGTCCTTGTACCTTCTGATGCAACTCCTTGGGAACTTTGCTCCGTCTGCACTTCAGGTGTGCTCGGTTAAGCTTGTTGCTGACTTCCTAGGGTACTCTGCTGAGTTTCATTCTGCCCTGATGGTGTTGTCTCGAGGAATGCTGGTTTAAGCCTGTTGGTTGAGACCGTTTGCCTCTCTCCATTGATGATGATCACAAATACAGTGTCGGAGATTCTTTTCATTGCTTCGAATGGCCCCTCGTAAGGTTGCTCTAGGGGTTTCTTTACATGATCCACCCAAAGAAGTACATGGTTACATGTGGACAGGTGCTTGAGAGTAAAGGCTTTTCTTTCTGAGTGATGAGCGGTTGGAGAGAGTCGAATGTTTCTCATTCGGCACCGGAGTTTTTGACTGTAGACTTCTTGTCCCTCCATAGGAGCCGAATCCATAACTAATTCTCCAGGTAACCGTAAGTATGTTCGATACACCAGTTCCGCTGCAGATGTCTTTATGTTTTCCTTGATACTCGTTCTCAAACCAAGCAGGACTGTAGGTAAAACGTCAACCCAGGAGTCGTCTTCGTGACACATGATTGCGGACTTCAGCGATCGGTGCCATCTCTCGATCATGCCATTCGACGCCGGGTGGTACGCCGTTGTTCGAACCCTTTTGGCACCAATGAGGTTGGTGATTTTTCTACTGGTAGTATGCCTTTATTATACTTAAGTTATGGTACATTTATTGTCGGTTATATATTAGCCTACGCCCTGCCTGGCATAAATTTGCGGGGATGCCCAGCAGTGTTGCGTAGCCGATTCTGGGTTTTTAGCAGTACGTTGTACTGTCGATATCTGTGGAATCTCACTGCTTCTCTAGTGTTGGGTCGTAGGTATGTTTCTTGAAGCTCTTTGAATTTCTCTAGCTGCTCTTTGTGCAGTTGCGTCACCCTGAACCAGTATGGGTCTTCATCCACCATTTCGTAAAGATCTCGGGTGGTTAGCGATCGCGGGAGTTGAGCAGATGTTTTGAGTGCTCCGCGGTATATTCTCTCTATTTTCCTGATGTTGCTTCTACTGATTCGCGGTAGCAGCTGTATTATTCCATAGTCCAATACTGGTACCAGACACGATTTGATGACTAATTTTTTTACCTCAACCGACACATTGCTGCGCCATCCAATGATAGGTGATAGTATTGTTCTCACAGTTCTTGCTTTGTCAATTGTGTGTGCAGTTTGGATGTTCATTGATAATCTTCTGTCGAGATGTACACCAAGATATTTGACTGAGTCCTTGATCTGGACCTCCGCTCCTGCTATATGTAGTGTCCTGTCATACTTTCTTTTTCTCGTGAAGATGATCGCTTCTGTCTTCTCAGGGTTGCATTTTAGGCCCCATTTTCTATAGTAGTTTATCAGCGTCTCTGCGGATCTTTCAGCACTTTCTGCAGCGCTTTCTGCGGTATCCTCTCTGTTGAGGATGCATAGATCGTCTGCATATTGAGACATCATTGTTCCCAGCATGGGGATATCCGTTACGTAGAGATTGAAGAGGCTTGGTCCAAGGATTGATCCCTGCGGTACCCCATGTGGAACGTTGTATGTATCGCCAAGGGTGCACTGGTATTTCCCCCGGATGGTCCTTCCTGTTAGGTAGTTTTCCACCATCTTAATGATATTAGCAGGGCACTCCATGCAGAATAACTTTGTGAGAAGCGCCTTGTGATTGATGCTATCGAACGCTTTATTGAGGTCTGTTACTATCATAGACGTGTGATCCGTGCCTTCTAGGCCCTCCATAATGTGATGGCATGTGCGGGCTAATTGCGTTGCCGTACCTCTGCTGGTTATAAATCCGTGCTGTGTATCCGGTATTTTTGCCAAAATCGGGCTTAGACGGGTGAGCATGATCCTTTCATGTATCTTGCCCATAGTGTTTAGAAGTGTTATCGGTCTGTAGGAGGACGCTTCTGTCGGCGGCTTACCAGCTTTGTGCAGAAATATGCAGTGCCCCAGTTTCCATCTTTGTGGGTAGTATCCTGTTTCTAGGCATTTGTTAATTATGTTGAGTAACAGTTGCTTTACCGAGCCGTGGGCATTTCTGATATGTTGTATCATCAGTTCGTCTGGCCCTGGCGCTTTTCCTGTTTTGAATTTCGCCATCGCTTTCCTCATTTCTTCCGCAGAGCATTTTAGGAGCGGCTGGAAAGGTGTTGTATTGTATGTTGTCTGTAGCTCCATGGAGACTGGTGAGTCCCAGATAATCGCCTTTTCCACTAGTTTGTTGACAGTTTCAAGTGGTGTCTGCGCTCCGACTATCCTTGGCAGGGCTTGTTGTTGCGCCTTCAAGCACTTTTGTATTTTCCAAAGCTTCTTGCGATGGTGTGCGTGGTCCTCTAACGCTTTTATCCATTTCTGCTCTCTATGATTGCATAGATCTTTTTTTACTGTCTCTTGTAAATTCCTGTATGCAGTACTCAGTCCTGGAGTTCTGTGACTTTTGAGTCGCTTCCTGATCTTATTGCGTTCGCCGATTTTGTCTATAATTTCGCTTGGTAGTTCATCTCTGGGATGAATGATCCGTTTAGGTGCCATGTCATCCAGTACGAGAGTGAGTTTCGTCTCTATTCTTTTGATTGCCTCTTCAATATCTGTGTGCGTTTGTAGCTGTGGTAGTGGGTCTATTTTGGTGGCCTCTTCGTATGCTCTCCAGCCAAAATCTTTCATCGGTCGTCTCAACTGTTCGGTTCTCATTAGTGGGATGCTGAGTGTGACCATAATTGGGAGATGATCCGATCCAATGTCTCTGAGAAATCGGCAGTTGCCTCTATATGAATTTGGGACCGTTGAGAGTGCAAAGTCCAGTGCTCCTTTACCCGCGTGGTGCGGCCTGGAGTCTCCTGGCGGTTTCAAGAGTTTCGAGTGTCCTCTCCGAACGTAGTTTTCGATGAGTTTACCCCTGACGTTGCTTCTTGCCATACCTAGGATAGGATGAGCTGCATTGTAATCCCCGACAACTATTGCGTTCGACCTGTCTAGAAGGTCTACTAACTCTTCATTCACCACTGTCCTGTGATCGTTTGGTACGTAGAGGCCGGTTATTATGATGTAGTCGGAATTGCGTAGCTGTAGTCTGATTGAGCTCGCTTCTATCTCCTCAGGTGACTGTTCTTGAGTCCAATGTAGACCTCGTTTGACGTAGACGAATGTGCCCCAGTAGGGCTTGAGGCGATGTGTGGTCTTGTCGTATCCCTCTATGTTGCCTTTGTATGATGTTGGCGTTTTCGTTTCATTGACAATTATAACATCTGGTTTATATTGCGCTGAAAGTTGCTTGATTTCAAGGAGCCTGGACCTGATTCCGTTCGCGTTGACTTGTATGATTTTTAGCCTATCCATCGATGGTTGTCATTAGAACGTTGATGATTCTTAAGGCATCCAGGTTTGAGAGCGCGGGAGAAGTTATTCTCGCTGCGGCCTCCCAAATCCTGTTCGTTAATTCTTCGTCCGAGCTGTCGTCCAAAGCCTCTATGATGTTTCTCATGAGGGACCACCTATGCTTGATGGTCGTTGCGCTGGCGAAATTATTTATTTTTGGTTGTCTTATCTCGAACGTTCGTGTGTTTTGTTTCTTCGCTGTTTGTTTTCCCGTCTGCTTGCCCTTTTTCGAAGCATTGTTTCCTGGATGTGCCGCTTGTTTTCCCTGTTCAGTGTTTGTTTTCTTCTCCATTTGTCGTTGATCTGGTTCCTCGATACGGAGCCTCTTTGTGCCTGGTGGAGTAGCTGCTTGAGCCCAAGATTTCTGGGCATTCGTTGTGCGGTTAGTTGCTATAGATGTATCAGTCGATTTTACAGATAGAACGGATTTTGCCGAGCGGCCAGACTGTATCGACGATGCCCTTTTTGGATTAGCTTTGCTTAACTTGTTCTTTGCTGCTAACTTCACTGTGGATGTTGTGGTATTGTTCTTGATAAATGCTCTTCGTTGGTTCTTTTTCCTCTCCATTTCCTTGTGAAATATTGGGCACTGTCGTTGGTTGGCTCCGTGTCCTTCCGTATTGCATGCGGAACATACCGTCTTGACGCCCTCGTTTTCACTCACAGTGTATTCCTTTGTAGGCAGTGTCCTCGGTTGATTACAGTGTGCGCTGACGTGTCCGAAGCCAAGGCAGTTTTTGCATTGCACAACTGAGTCCTCCTGAATTTTGAATTTCTCAACTCTTATGCGTTGTTGAAACAGCCATTGCATGGAGAGTGCTTGCTTCGTTACGACGTCTGATCCGGTTATCATAAGAAGTGTCATCATATTTCGGAAGATGGTGACCTTCGTAGGCAAGAAGCCATACCTTTCTTGTATGTCGTCAAGTATGTCTTGTTGGCTTGCTCCGTCTAAGTTGGCCCCTTTTATTATATATTTTCGTGCCCGAGCTAAATTATTTTTTAGGCCATGGGAGTAAAATTTTATATTTTGGGCTTTCAAAAACAATAAGATTTGATCATGTCCCTTCATGGAGTGCGCTCGCATCCATGCTGTTTTTGCTCCTCGGGTGTGTCTGAGCTCGCATTTGACCCCCTTAGCAAGGTGTCTGAGTTTCTCTGCTCCTTCCGTAGATTTGCAGAGATCGGCCTCTGTGATTATAATTGGCGGTGGTCTAGGCACTCTTTGAGTATTAACCATCATATCAGCTACGCTTGCTGTGGCGGAGTCGTTACTGGCGGAGGAATGTTTCCGTTTGCGTACAGTCTCCCACTTATCCGCTGCTGCTGTTATTATTTCTCCTTGTTGTTGACCCTGTGTGACGTCGTCTGATTGATTGGGCCCATGCGCCTCGAATTCCTCGACAGGGATGCTATTTTCAGTATCAATAGATACGTGGGTTGTATTCTCATTAGACGTTGTAGAGTCATCCATTTCCATGTCCTTGATATTGCACTCGTGTCCGGAGGCAACGGTGAATTCATATACGTCAGCAACACCACAATCGCAGCATGTCAGTCTTTCATTAGTGGCATGATCCTCATGGAAAAGGACCCTGGCTTTCTGAAGCGCTTTGCAAATTTTGCATTTATTCTTGCTCTCCTTGTTCACGCGGTCTCCCATGAGACCGATAGTAAGGTGGTAACATGTCCCCGTTGCTCTTTGTATGCGGTGAAGCTTCCAAGCTTGTTGATGTTTGTTCTTGCAGCCAGTCTGTAGTGTATTCGACTCAGACATGTCACTGAAGGTCTTGGTGATAATGTTGCGACACTGGAGGCACTTGTGTTTCAACGTCACCATGTTACTCATTAACTCCACTTCGTATTCATGATATTCTTTATGCACAATCATATTTTACACCTCACTACACTTTCCACTATCTCGAAAAGGTTTTGTTCAGATAGGACTGTAAATCGTTAAACGTTGTCTATACTGGCCACCCCTCCCAGCGCGAGAGCGTAAGTACGAGCGTTATACTGGTTCCGGAAGCACCGGCTAAACACGTCTGCTCGCTACGGCGGTCCGAGCGAGACTCGAGGTTGGTGATTGCATTGAAAAAAGCTGATTCGAACTGAGATCCTCTGTCGGTGGTGACGGTTGTTGGTGCGCCGAAACGTGCAACCCATATACCGTAGAAGGCGTTTGCCACAGTTTCGCCGGTCGTGTCCGCGATGGACACGGCTTCCGGCCATCGTGTGTCACGATCGATCATGGTTAGGACGTATCTGTAACCTTTTACGATCGGCAGTGGTCCAACGATGTCCATGTGCAAGTGGCTGAATCTCTCGTCCGGAACCGGAATGTGTTCTGGAATGTGGCGATTATGTCGCGCGATCTTGCTACGTTGGCAAGCGATGCATGTCTTCGCCCACTCCATGACATCCTTGTTGATAGAAGGCCATACAAACTTCCTTTGGATGAGGGCTTTTGTGGCTCGACCACTGGGATGTGACAATCCATGAGTAGCGTCAAATACCTGCTTCCTCAGTGAAAACGGGATGTATTGACGGATTTCTTGCGTGGAGATATCGCAATATATTACGGTATCTGAATCATCAACTCGTAATTTGCGCAATTCCAGGGATGAGTCCGATTGAAGCAGCTCCCGTAGTTCGGAGTCTGTGGCCTGTGCTGCTGCGATGTCCTGAGTGGAGATGATGTTCGGCATGTGGACCTCGCTGACTCGGGATAAGGCATTGGCTACGATGTTGTCTGATCCTGAAACATGGACTATCTGCGTGGTGAACTGAACTATGTAATCTAGCTGCCTTAATTGTCGCGGCGAAGCCTTGTTTGACTTTTGTCTGAATGCATAGGTGATCGGTTTGTGATCAGTCTTTATGACCAGATTTCTTCCTTCAACCATAAAGCGAAAGGATTTAAGTTCAGAGTATACGGCTTGCAGCTCTCGATCGTAGGTGCTATAATTTCTTTGAGCGCTGGAAAACTTCTTCGAGTAAAATCCGAGAGGTTCCCATTTGCCATTCACTAACTGCTCCAGGACAGCTCCCATAGCTGTGTCAGACGCGTCCGTGTGTAATGCCAGAGGAGCGTTTTCCACAGGATCTGCGAGCAATGAGAGCAATTGACAGCTTGTCCTTCTTCTACGCTCCTACCAGTTATGCGTTGAGGTGAGCTTGCGTCTCCGCAGCGTTTCTTATGAAACGTCTATAGAAGTTTAATACACCCAGGAAGCGTCGCATCTCGGCTACCGTTGTTGGCTTTGGATACTCCTGCATGGCTGTGACTATTTCCGGAATTGGGCAGGTACCATCCTTGTTCACTGTGAATCCAAGATACTGTACCGTTGGAGCACCAAAAACACGCTTCGACGTGTTGATGGACAATCCGTATTCTTGTAGTCGCTCGAAAACCTGCCGCAGGTGAAGCACGTGTTCCGCTTCGTTCTTCAACGCGACGAGGATATCGTCCACGTAACAGAAACAAAAGTCCAAACCCGTCAGGACGGCGTCCATGAATCTTTGAAAGCTCTGTGCCGCGTTGCACAATCCGAAGGTCATGACGTTAAATTCGAACAGACCGAATGGCGTAATTACCGCTGTCTTTGGTCTATCCTCCTCGTGTACGGGTATCTGATGATACGCGCGTGTCAAGTCCAGTGTGGTGAACGTTGAGCATCCCCGTAGTCTGTGCGCAAAATCGTGTAGATGTGGTGTGGGGTACTTGTCCGGTACCGTGCAGGCATTCAGGCGTCTGTAGTCTCCACACGATCTCCATTGACCGGATTTCTTGGGTGTCAGGTATAGCGGACTAGCCCATTGGCTGCTTGAGAGTCGGCATATGCCTTGTGCCAGCATAAATTCAAAATCTGCTTTGGCTGCCTTCAATTTTTCTCCGCTGAGTCGACGAGCCCTTTCGGCTATCGGGGGGCCCTTGGTTTCGATGTGATGCTTTACGTCATGTTTGGCAGGTCCAAAGAATCTGATAGGACGTGTGATGTCTGCGAACTCGTTAAGTAGGTTACTGAATGGCGTGCCCTTGGCGATCGTCCTTAGAGTCGGATCCGTCGAAGTGGACACCGTACCACCTGTAAACAGCTTTGTCTTTGTGTCATGGAGTCGCTTACCCTTCAGATCTATAAGTAGATCATAGTGATGCACGAAGTCAGCACCAAGGATAGGCTTGTTGACGTTCGCAACTATGAACATCCAGGATAGTCTCCTTCGAAGTCCCAAATCAAGGTGAAGAATCTTTGTTCCGCATGTGTTGATGATAGAGCCGTTGGCTGCGTGCAACTGCACTGCGGCTGGCTCAGTGTGCAATGCGCCTGCCGCCGCACATGAAATCGACGAGAAATTGCATGCCCGATTTCATATTAGTTACAGTGAGGCGGTAATTCTTCCCTACGTCATCCTGAATCGCCTTAATCCCTGACGACGACTCTAGTTTTCCTGCGTCTGCTTTGCGATTTTCCAGGAGCATGGTTTCGTGCATTTCCTTGCTTCCTGACCAAATCTTTTATGATAGCAGTGGTCGTTATCCTGTTTGTCTCTATTCTTAGATGTTGAACGGGATCGAGATCGGCACCGACTTCATCCCTGATTCGGCTTTTCGATCAGTTCGTTGACGGCCTTGCATAGTGCTTCGACTTGCAGCTCCAGCGACGACTTTGCTGGTGTTCAGGCAGCTGGTTCGACGGCAGCGACGATATAAGATGGATCGCTTACCTCAATGATTCTGTCCGCCAATTCCACACCCTTGCTAACGGACAGGATAGTCCTCACGTTGACAGGCATTCGTTTCATCCATAAAGAGCGCAAGATCTCTGGTGTGGCTTTTCCGGCTGCTAGTATCTTCATCTCCCTTATCAACTGCGACGGACGTTTGCTTCCCAGTTCCAGTTCCGTGAGAAGCGTATTCATCATGCGCTTCTCTTCAGAATCGGCGAAGCAGGCGATAAGTTTTTCCTTTAGTGTCTGGTACTTATCTTGTTTCGGGGGTGACTGTATTATGTCTGCGATGTTGTTGAGTACAGCGGAATCCAGGGCTCCGACGGTGGTAAAGAATTTTGAATCCTCCGAGCGGATCCGGTGAGAATAAGACTGGGCCTCTATTTGCGCGAACCATAAAGCGGGATTCTGTTGTCAAAATGGTGGTAATTTTATGTTTCGGACATCATCTACGTCGGGTCCATTTTCCGTCGAATCCAGTAAGCTCTTTGGTAAGGGAGGAGCTGGGGGACCAAGTACCGGTCTACCTGACGAATGGTTCTCTGGTTGCGGGTCGGCGTCCACGTGCTCTTCCGCCAATGTCTAGGACTGCAGACATGAGTAGTTGGTTTTGGCTCTACCCTAGGACTCCTCTCGAACACCCCTACGCCTTGCCGTAGCGTAAGTTTTTGTTTTCTTTCGGCGCCGCTGATTGGGTGTTACTTAGTACGTCTGCGATTGGCTGTTCCGTTGGAACGCTAGGAACCGTTGGTGATAGGTTCCCTACACGCCCACAGCGGTGGCGCCCCCGAGTTCTGGAAGTCAGTAGAACTTCCTCCTCTCTGAACGACAGTTCCTAGCTTTCCTTTTGCAATGACACCAAACCTGTAACATTGTAAAGAAATCAGAATAAAGTATTTAGTGAACATTTACTAACCTTCACGTGTACCTGTGTAACCACAGAACCCACAGATATTGTAACCCTATAGGCTTCCGTGGCACTTTCCCAACTTTTCAGGTCATTAAGTACCCGCCACTAGGGTGCTGGCGCACCCCTTCGTAGCTAGTGAAGCAAACAAGGAGCATGCTCCCATACTTTGTTTGTTCACTGGGATCGAAACGTTCGTTCAAGACGCTTTGTTTACAGGTGCCAATTAAGCATTGGTCGGCCGTTGGACACTAGCTAGAAGGACTATCGTTACCGATAGAGTATTTTATATCCCCTTCATTCCAACTACTCATCTTGTGGTGAGTACACCGGACATAGGTCCTTTTCGATTCTACCATCCTTCAGTATCAAAATGGTAGACTCTGCCAGTATGCACTGGTGAGCAATCACTGCCACTACGAGGCCGACACCAAGATGTTCGTGCGCTCCGGGGATCCCGACAAGGGAGACTCGCCCGGCCGGGGCTTCCCGAACCCCGTAGTAATACTTTCGCCAGATTTTATTGCACGCAACCACTCTCACACGTTCTGTACTTCAACGCTCTCTCGTGGGTTTTTGAGATTTCATTTCTGCATGTTGGTAAATGGACTGCCTCGGAGTACGTAAGGAACGGCACCACGCTTCCTTAATTGTGTAGGATTCACGTCCTATCATCACAGCCTCTACGGGGCCACAGAACCCACAATTGGTGACCCCGACGTGATCTCGGTCAAATTCCGACGCAGTTGGACCTAGAACAAAAGAACGCAAAGGTGACGCCATGACCCACGCCGCACCAGAAAATGCACCGCAACAAGAAGAAGCGTTGCAGAACGAAATACTCGCCTGTCGGGCAGCTAAGTCGCCTCCTTTTAATAAGAATAATGTTAGGGCATGGATAGCGCTGATGGGAATGGACTTCGAAGCCGAACGCATCACCAGTGACCGTACAAAGTTCAGACGCACCGCCCTGGCTCTGGATGCACAGACTGTGGACCAAGTTTCGGAGCTGAACACCGATCCCCCGGAAGCCAACAGGTATCAAGTTCTGAAGGATCGATTGCTTACCATTTTTGGGGAATCCGAACGTGCAAGATGGCATAAGCTACAGGCTCTAGAGCTGGTAGACCAAAAACCATCCATGTTGCTTAATTCTATGAGGCAACTCGCAGGACATCGCTTGGAAAACGATGCACTGCGAAACATGTTTCACGACAAAATGCCGGAACAGATTAGAATGTTGTTAGCTGCGGATTTCGAGACAGATTTAAGCAAATTGGCAACTCGAGCAGACCGCATAATAGATGCTGCAGGACTCCGGGTAGCCCCGGTCAGCGCAGGGGCATTTGCTAAGCAACACGATTCCGAAACCGAAGAAGCCATCGACGCAGTTGATAGAGGCCCTCCCCGAATCGGCAGGCCATCGGCTCATTGGCAAACGGCGTCTTCAAACAAAGGTAAGTACAGCAATCGCCCAAATTATGTCTGTCTTTATAACCGTAGGTTTGGAGAGAAAACTCGCAACTGTGAGGGCAACTCCGCATTCAGTCGCCAAGGAAACGCTAACAGCCATCCGCAGTAGGGGCGTTGAGGAATGGCTTCGCACAAAATCGCCTCACAGTTATGGACAGGTCGAATAGACTACGCTTTCTCATTGATACTGGGGCAGAAGTATCAGTCTTACTACAAGGGAGTTGTAAAGGACCAAACAAGGCAACCGATTTCAAATTGTATGCTGCAAATGGCACTCCGATCAGGACGTTTGGCACCAGAGTTCTATCCCTTGAGCTGGGATTGCACAAACCTTACCACTGGGAGTTCTGTGTGGCAGATGTAGAGCAACCTATCATCGGAGCTGATTTCCTCAATAGCCACAACCTCATGGTTGACCTCAGAAATCGATGCCTTGTGGATACCGACTCTCAACACCGAACTCTAAGAAAAGTATCCATACAAACCGTTCGCATAGCAACTATCCGCAACGGCAACCCGCTTCACAAACTCTTGGAACAATTTCCAGAGATCACTACTCCTAGGAAAGCTAACGTGCAAGCTAAGCACCAAGTCGTACATCACATAGTAACGACGGGCCCGCCAGTGGTCGAACGCCCGCGGAGACTAGATCCGGAAAAACTAAAGATTGCAAGAGCTGAATTCAACCTAATGATTGAGCAAGGAATCTGCCGCCTATCCAAAAGCCCTTATCCAAGTCCTCTTCACATGGAACGGAAAAAGTCTGGAGACTGGAGACCCTGCGGGGATTACCGAAGACTTAATGCCGCAACAGTTCGTGATAAATATCCAGTAACCCATATACATGACATTGACGTTTTTACTGCTACTATTCCTTATTCGTAAGATGAGCAATCCAAGCCAGATGGCCAAGAAAGACTCGAGCTTCCCTGGAAATCCAGGATGGTCCCGAAGTCAGAAACGTATGACCAGCTTTAACCAACGAAAACACGATACCACTCCATTGGAGGGACCGTGGGACACGGACGAAGAGAAAGTTTTTGGACCTACAACAGCACCGAGCCAAAAACCTACCGCCCAAAGTCAAAATTGGAGGTCACGCGGCGGGCGTCGAAGTAACAAACGGGGTCAAAGTAAGGGAACTCCCCAGGATGGAACTCCTCCTGCACCCCAGCTTGCTGCACCAGACTATGGTGTAGTAAAAGCTAAAACTGAAGTACTACGGGATGAGCCAATGTGGCAGGATAGTCCTTTTTCAGGGCCTTTCCCCGTAAAGAGCAGCTACAGTCAAAACATTGACTTTAGCACTGTTCCTCTTCTAGTCGAAAGAGTATTTGACGATCTGGAGGCTGTCAATTCCCGGATAGGAAGAGAAGTACCGTTCTGTGCATTTCAACATGCCTGCACGAGTATATTGAATGCAACGGTGATCGATCATATTAAAAACTATAACATCGAAGGAAGGTTTTCAAATGATGAGAGCCCGATGCATCTTGTTTCCGATGACATGCTGTTGAAATACGGTACATTTATAATGCATACTGTCAAGTTCAGTAATGTACAGTAGGTATAGCACGCGAGAATGAGTGAGCGCGCTAACGAGTGTGTGAGGGGACGCACACATGTAAGCCTCCCCTCTCCGAGGAATGTGCATGTAAATCACGTGACTGCGAGAGACGCCGAAACTGTGCGACACTCTCGCTGGAAACCTTCTGTTCTTCGAGCCGTCGTACAGTCCACACGGAGTACACGGCGATATATAAAACTGTAGCTGTACATATAGTATAAAAAATAAATCCACATTATTATTAATCCTCTGCCTTACCTCTTTATTCAACACATGCACATCTCACCAATGACCTTCGAGGTATGAAAGTGTTCTCCACCATCGATCTCAAAAGGGTGTACCACCAGATTCCGGTGGCCAAAAGAGACATACCCAAGACAGCAGTAACCACACCATTTGGTTTATATGAATTCACTATGATGCCCTTCGGTCTACGTAATGCGACACAGACATTCCAGAGATTTATGGATGACGTCTTCAGGAATTTACCCTTTGCCCATTGTTACATTGACGACCTGCTGATCGCCTGAAGAAATGAAACGGAACACTTAGAGCATCTCAGCCTAGTTTCTCAACGCCTCAAGGATTATGGTCTCACTATCAATACGGAGAAATGCCATTTCGTCAAATCACAGGTGGATTATCTAGGACACAGGATCAACGCTGTCGGTACCCAACCTCTTCCAGACAAGGTTCGGGCAATAGCAAACATGCCCAAGCCCAAAACAATAGATGGTTTGAGGCGCTTCCTGGGAATGATACATTTTTACAGGAAATTTATTAAAAATGCAGCAAGCATTCAAGCACCACTCCATGACTACCTGAAAGAGAGCAAGAAGAAAGATAAAAGGCCCATCCACTGGACAAAGCAAGCAGAAGAGGCCTTTGAGAAATGCAAACAGAGCCTGTCACAAGCAGCGTCTCTCGCGTTCCCACGAAAAGGCGCATTCTTCGTCATTACTTCGGACGCCTCCGACACGGCAATCGGTGCAGTCCTCCAACAATTCATCGGACACCAGGGCGAGCCGCTAGGGTTCTTCTCCAGAAAGCTACATGGAAGCGAACTAAACTACAGCGCTTATGAGCGTGAACTCCTGGCAGCCTTTGAAGCAGTGAAATATTTTAAGCACTTGGTGGAAGGCCAGAGTCTACGAATCAGAACAGTCCACAAACCGTTCACGTATGCCTTTCAGCAGAACTCCGCAAAGGCATCACCCCGCCAACTAAGACAACTGGATCTCATTGCTCAATTCACTACCGATATTCAGTACATCAAAGGCAATTCCAACACTGTAGCGGACGCGTTCTCCATAATTGAGGCCATCACGTTGCCAATCATCACGGACACAGACGAGCTGGCAGAGGAACAACTGAAGGATCAGGAGCTGCGTCACGTATTAGAGTCCTGCACAGCACTTCAGTTACAACTATTACGCATTGATGGTTCAGAGAAGACGGTCTACTGTGACGTCTCTACAGACACAGCCCGACCATACATCCCGGAAACTTTGTGCCAACGCGTTTTCGACATGTGTCACAACTTGTCTCATCCAAGCGGCAAAGCTACGAGCCTCCTTGTGAGACAACGGTTTGTGTGGCCAAACATGAAGAAGGAAATCTTAAGACGAACTAAAACATACTTGCCTTGTCAACTCAACAAAGTCAACCGCCACAACCGCAGTGAAGACACGCACATTCCGGTTCCACGGAAACGATTCCAGTACATACACTTAGACGTAGTGGGACCGCTACCGTCAGCAAGCGTCTTTAAATAATGCTTAACCATGGTAGATCGCTTTACGCGGTAGCCTGAAGCAGTACCACTAAAAGAGCTCACAGCCGACTCCATAAGTGAAGCTTTCTACACGCACTGGGTTGCTCGATTCGGCACGCCGGAAGTCATCATCACACACGAAGGGAGCCAGTTTGAGTCTCAGACCTTCAATGTCTTAGCCAACCTCCTCGGATGCGAACACAGGAGGTCAACAGCTTACCATCCCCAAACCAACGGTATTCTGGAACGGTGGCACCGCTCACTGAAAGTGGCATTAGGTTGTCACGACAAGCAAAACTGGACCCACTGCACTTCTAGGATTGAGGACAGCGTACAAAGAGGACATCAAAGGCTCAGCTGCAGAACTAGTGTACGGGACGACGCTTAGAATACCCGGAGAATTAATCTACCACGATCTGGATGCATCTGGTCCACAGATTTTCGCTGACAAATTCCGGAGATACATGGCGAACTTACTGCCAACTCCAACAGCACATCACAATAAGAAAAGCCTATTTGTCCACAAAGATCTTTTCAGCTACACATACGTATTACTTAGAACAGATGCAACGAAAAGACCCCTAGAGCCTGCTTACGAAGGACCTTACCAAGTACTGCAACACGTCGATGACAAGGTCTTTCGCATCCAGATTGGCCAGACGGCAGGCAACGTCTCCATAGAGCGACTGAAACCAGCTTTTATCCTGAATGAATCATTCACTACACAAGGAGAACTACAAGGGGAGCAACGACCTCCAGCAAGGAAGACAACGGGCTCATCATCATCATCACCATCCGCCACGATGGAACCGTCCAACTCTCAGCTGACTCTACCACCAGTGATACGGCCAGCAAATTTACGTACCTACAAAAGAAAAACTCAATAAAAATTCGTGCCGACAGAGAGTTCGTCGCTGGAGGGGGAGCAGTGTGGCGGCCAGCGAGTGGTGGACCTATCAGGGCTTAGCGCGCCCAAAGCGGTGGCGCCCCCGAGTTCTGGAAGTCAGTAGAACTTCCTCCTCTCTGAACGAGAGTTCCTAGCTTTCCTCTTGCAATGACACCAAACCTGTAACATTGAAAACAAATCAGAATAAAGTACCCAGTAAACACGTTTCATTGCGGCAATGTAACATGGAAGTTACATCTAATGTAACAATGTGATTCCTGAGATAT
>JARPRG010000282.1:1165-28650 GCA_031001745.1 Hartigia nigra
ATAGTAAATGGTAATGGTACTTATAGGTATATGGGTATACGCGACTATGTAATACTCAAAGTGTCTTATTACCCTTAGGAATTTTTTTTCATTTCTTCCTTTTGACGTCTATACGTTTCATGATCTCTCGCGTGTTCTCCTTACGAAGATTTGGTGTCGTTATCAAATTATTATCACTTTTCCTCTCGGGTGCTATGGACTTTTTTTTTTATTTTCCGTGAAGCCTGTGGGGCAATGAAATTAATGCGAGGCACGAGAACGAGGGCGGTTCGCGTATGCATGGACAAACATGCAATTAGCTTAAACATATAATCCGCGTGATTATGGTAATCGTTGGTCAGGAACCAAGGATCCTGACAGGGGGAAATGGGTAGGAGGTGAGATCGAACGAGATTTCAGGACATTTTACGTGTGTGGAGTGTATGGTGTATGGTCGTCGGGTTTGTATGGTGCTGCTTGTTATGGGAATTATGAGGCCGCACCTTTGAGACATGTTGGCTTCTCACCGTGACTATATAGGTATCTGCATAAGATTTTCGGTATAAAGACTGTATCTTCTCTGAGCTGAATATATGAAAGTTTTAAGTGTGTGGAATAATTATTTTTTCAAATTATTTTTAAAAGACCTGTATGAGTTATTATGAGGGCATTGTCTATACGATATTACTCAATTACAGGAACGCACAAGAGGTTCTGAAAATTCTGACAAGCAAGATGAACCAGTTTAATGGGTTTTCAAGATGACAGCTTATTTAGCTGTTAATCGTTTGACAGCAAAAAAACAATTTAGCACCCTCTTTAACTACCGCATCCAGTGTTGCATGAGGGATGGCCGGTGGGTCGCAAGGGCGTGTTTTTTGGGTCGGCAGTTCCTGCTGAACGGTAAAGGGCTGAAGCGGGAAGGATAGGGATATTCGGATTAAGAGGTTTTTTGTTTACTCTCTATGTAATTAGACTTTGATGGGAAACGATAGGCGGACCCTTGATTACTTTTGTGGAATTTTAATTTTTTTTTTTTTTAAGGGATGTGGTTTATTCTTTCTTGTTTGAGCGAATTACGCGAAAACTGTCGATATCCGACGATGCAAATCGACAGTAAATATGGCGACACTTTATTAATGTAATGTATTGATGTAACGTGTAAACGAGGTAAAAGAGTCAAGATCAGCTGTTGTATTATTTAACGAAGAAACAAATAAAATAAAGAAAAATATATTCGCAATCTTCTAGCATTGGAATTCCCCGTGATGGATTACGTGTCCGTCTTTCCTAAAGCTTTTCTTTTTCGCGCTGCGCATGTCTTCTTTATTCTCGTGTTGTGATGTACCCCCTTTGATCTTTACCGCGTTTCAAAATGCATCGCCTCCCGATGTTTCTTTTCACCGATATTCGTAATGTGCCGCAAGTAGCCAACCGTCGACCTTGCCTCAATGTTGTCAAAACTTTTTGAAATTCCCATAAAACACAAGGTGCTCTTGTTTTCCATCTTGTCACCCGTTATAATTAGAATAAACCAGTCAAACTCTTTCACGTCTAGTAACAATTAAACGTATTGCTTAGTTCCGTCGTACAAAAATATATATACTTCTCCTTCGCTAACGGTATAAAGCGAGCAAACGAAAGAACAACAAGCAAGAAGTAACGCGTAAGAAAAATTATTTATTCTTTTTTTTTTCGAACGAGAGAGAGACAGAAGCTTGTTAAATTTTTCAAAGACTCTATCAAATTGGAGCAATCAAATTCCTAATGAAATTCAAGGAAAACCAGAGAAGATTCGTAGCGTTGACAAGAAAGATAACATAAAGAAAGAAAAAAAAGAAAAAAAAACAGAATCCGATTTCTGCGAATCAGGCCGAGTTTACAAAGTGCGAAAGACTGCACGCCGACTGGAGGCTACCCGAGCTAAGGAAATAGGGAACGCACAATAAACGCGTTGTGTCCTCCATGCATTCCGCGCGCACGCACTGCGGAGAAAACAGGCCGCCTCGAAATACGCATACGCAAGTAGCGACAGACGGAACAGAACGAACAGGCAAGCCAGAGAATGAAGTTGCGTATCCCTTGGAACTGGGCTCCGGCTATGGATCAGTGACTGCTAAGATATGCACATACGTGCATACGCGCAGTGTAACCCTTCGCTGCACCACGCCTTCTCAAGCCTACATATGTCTTGTAGATGCATTTAAGTTCTTCTCTGCAAAGGCTGTGAGTGTCGGGAAAAAAAAAAAGATCAAATGGACTAATTCCTTTTCGGCAAGCTACATGCGTATATGCGTGTATACGTAAAGAAGGAACGAGTGCGTGAAGCTGCTTGTTACGTATGTAGGTAGGTAGGCATTTATTTATTCAAAGTATACTATTGAATTTTCTCGAAAAACTTGAAAGAATTCTTTTTGTTTTTTGGTATAACAATTCGTAAGAATTCTATAAAGACGAGTTACGTCACGTCACGCGTGCGTGTATGTCGATACGAAAATTTTTAATAAGTGACGGCAGTTGAGACTCGACAGAAACGAAACTGCCCAGTAATATTAGGGGAAGAGATCGACGAGCGAAGACTGAGATTGGCATTACGAGAGAAATATGAAAGCACGATCGTCAAAGGATCGAGTAATTTTTTGTTGACCTGATTAGTAACAGTTATAACCTTTACCTATATTAACGGAAAGGATTCATTATGTTTTTTAAGATACTTCTTTCGCACGGATCTACCAAGGACTACGTGGCGCGACCATAGGAAATCGACCAACGCGATTTAATAAGAAGGTCAAAGGTTAGATACCCGAGCAATTTGCCGGCAATTCCTTTTGACTTAGGAAAGTATCGAACTTTCACTCCTGACACTTACTTCTTAATAAAGTCATACGCTTTATTGACTCCTGTGCTTGATCGAAAGTCGTCACGCGTTATGGCGAGAACCCCACTTTAAATAACAAATGAACGTAACTTCTTTATCACCAAAGTCCAAATCCTTTGTGACGCATCCGAGGTATATATGCATTTATAAATATGAACTAGATGGTACTTTGATCTTTTTCAAAATATCAGAACACCTTTTTTTTCTCCATGTTTACCAAGTAGTAAAGAGTAGACTAGAGTGTGCACACACAGTGCTGGCGCAGGCTCCGCTGCCGAACATAAAATCATTGTTATGGTTGCAATAAACTGCAAACGGATGGACGGACGCAATATTCCCTTGGGATGTAAATAGCAACCCGTCTGCCCCTTCGTCCCGTCAATAACCCCTTTTCACAACGTTCACAGAGTCCTCAGCATCCTCTCGATCCCTGCATCTTACCGTGCACAGTCTTTTTACACGCCAGCGAAGGATGCCCTAAGAGACACGCGCATCGAGTACGCGAGTGCCATAGAAATACATTACTGTACTCCATTAAGTACCAGTCGATAAGGTTTACGCAGCCGTTTCTCAGCCGGCGTACATTCTTAAAACTATACTCGTGATTATACGACAATTTCGAAGTCGACGCTATCTCTCGAATAATTTCAATTATAAACTTTACAAAGCTTCGATGTTCCTCTTAGGATAACGTCAAGATCATTCCAGAGTTTTCTCACTTATAATTTTATCCGATTCTTGCGAAGCGCCTTCCCGTATTATGCCGTGACTTTAAGGAAGAGCATAGAAATCTGCTGTTACAGAGTTTCTCGCTGAATGCAGCAACGAAAACAGAACCCAGTTTAGGGCTGGTACGCATGTAAACAAACTTGCGATGTGCAAATCTATGTATGAAAACTGAAACACGACAGCTGCTTGGGCCTCACCTGGATTTTTTTGTACGTTGGGAAATTTATGTTCGACGTTAACCGAGGAAACATTGTTCAAGGCTGACAATTATTTTGCAACCATCTCGTCCCTCTTACTCGAAAATCTTGTCTACGTCGTTGTGTCTGATTTCGGCGAATACTTCACGTACTACGCACTACGCATTGCACGCATATTCTGGATACAATGGGAGTGCGTTAAATTATACGTTTTTTAATTCCTTTTCAGGTAAAACTGCGTATCCAGCAGAAAGTGGGAAAAAAAAATATTCGCAGTATATATATATAGATATAATTCAAGTATACAGATGTACCGTGGAAGCTACGAGTAAAATAATTAGACGGAGTGGTGGTATTACTAATTAATGGATTAATGTATTCTTGCGTATGATATCGTAATGTGTGTGAAGTAATTGCGCCAGTGACTAATTGCGAGTGTATATATTAGTGGAACTGGTAATCATTTTTTTTTTTTTCATTATCCTAATTAGCGATTATCTAACTAAACCTTCGTATGCTCAAACATCGTTACAATGTCCTGACGCGAACATACGATTCTAGATTTTATTTGACCTCGCAAAACTCTTTGTCGAATCAGTCTAGATTTATGAAAGTAATGAAGAATAATAAAAACAATTTAAAACAAAAATTATCCTTATTCTGCCTCTAGAGTAAAAATCCGTGCTACACGATACTGGCATATCGTGCGAACTTCATTAAACACTTTTTGCATTTTGATTAGCATACGAGACCAGTTAACAGATTAAAAGTTATCGATGGTAGCTGCCAGCGCGCGCCGTCGTTTACCGATTCTCGCCATTTAACGCGAACACTTTGTTTCGTAATCACTTCCCAATTACCTGGAAAGCTGTAAGTAATTCTCGGGATCCACAGGTGCACCGAAGCACCTTGCATGAATCACTAATAACATTGCTAATTATGATTGCACGTATACATACGGGAGTTCTGAGTGGACAACCTGGGCTACACGGTGTATACTAAAGTGAGTAGAAGGAAAAAAAAAAACGGAGTAAAGAATAAATGTATGGCTTTGCTCGTGACTATATTTATCCTTAGGTATTCTTGTAATTTTCCTATGTAATTCTAAGCCAGTGATTTTGGCATGGGATTATGTTTACACAATGTTAAGGTGCTTTGGGTATTCGTGAGGTCACGTTCTCAAGTTCAAAGGTCGTCAAGATCAGGATTTCAGCAAGGGAGTAAGGTACAGTCATAGTGGGTCCTGTCTGTCTTATTGGGTCGCTGTCTTACAAGGATAAGGCTCTTCGTGTATGAACTTTCTTTTTTTCTGTAAGCCGTAGCGACCATAGTGTTTGGAAGTAATTGAGAAAAATATGTTGTCATTTTTAAAAGACGCTGTACAGTCCAAGGAGAATGAAGTAGGTTGATTCAATGAGAAAGGCAATAACATTCGTCAAGGTAGATCAAGTAAAATTATTCGTTTCCTCTTCGTAGGAGACGAGCAAGAGTGACTGGTCGATCGTTTTCTGTTATCGGATCGTGATCAACGCGAGCCCGTGTCCAGTAGGAACCGTTGCGTCACAACTTGAAATCGAACGAACGTGTCTGGTTTCTACACGAAAATATCGCTTATGGAAAACTTGAGAAATTTATCTGAGAGAGTCTCGTTGGGAATGCGCCTTTAGCGTAAAGATCAAAATAGTTATTTGAGTCACGCGTGGATTTTTTTTCTTAATCAGCATCGAACCCTGAATGGCGGTCTACCTTGAGAGTGCAAAGACTTAAGAAAGCACCTGTACGGGGAGCCCATGAAAATGCAAATTGTCCAAGCCCTCGTACGATATTGCCCTTGAACGAACTATTTTATGGTGATTGGCTCAAGCTAAATTGTTCAATGTAGAATGCAAATGTGTAATAGGCACTACTCACGGTAATATTCCGTTCGAGTGTTTGGGTTAAGGCAGAATTACCCGAGGATGAAAAGTCGAGTGTTTCTTACCTGAAAACAGAAAAAAAAAAAAAAAAAATTCAAGATATCAAATAACCGACATACTTCATCCGTAGCTATACTTATAGATATACGTATAACGTAAATCAGTAGGTAATGACGAGGAATGCATATTTCTCGTGACGAGAAAGAAATTGGAGGAAACAAAAAAAAGAAGACATTCTCGGAGCAAACGATTTTTATATTCATAAAAGAGTGACTTAACGTTGGTCTAATTTGGTGGAGATCGTAACGTGACCCAGTCTTGCACAGAAATAGAAAGGAATAGCACGAGAGCAGATCATTCTGGATTTGCCGTATGGTCTATAGTACTAAACCGGAAGTTGCTTCCCGACAATATTTGGAAGCCGTTACGGTGTATTTCAAAGTGCCGATACCCCTCGGGTTTTACGGAAAGCGAACCGACAGTGTCGTTTCAAAGGTACTACATTACGTGCACAGTGTGTTGGATAAACAGTCCTGTGAAAATGTCATTAAAGTAATTAATTTATGGAGATGGGATGCGCCGCTAAAGGGGTGAAAAGCATGAATAAAGAACGGTGCTTTATGGTCACTGCTGTGGGTTGTGTGCTCGCAGTTTTATGTCGCACGTAAAATCTGCATCAGCATTTGCATCTGTATCTGTCGTGGCCTAACGACTCGTAAATATCGACTGATGAAAACAAGAAAAAAAAAACTTTTTAAACATATCCGCAAAAAAAAAAAGAGACGGATACTTGCTTTACCGTGGAAAAGCATACTTCGCGGAATGATTTTCTTCTTTAAATCTCATAAGAAAAAATCTCTAGGTATTATCAGGCTCATATTTGTTTATTAGACTTTTGCCAAGGCGAAAAAGGAAATTCTTGTGTTTATGTCGGATACGCTATCTCACTTGTTGCTGTCGTCAATTAACTAAGCACCTTTCCTTTTTTTCTTTCTCTTGTTGCCAGTTGAGAGTTTCCGGTTGCAGTAATGGCGAAGAACATAGAAGAGCACTCAGAATTTGCCCCGAGAGAAACACTGAACGATTTCACTGGTCACTTTTAGAGGCGAAAACATCCGACAACAGGTCGCAACAATTTGATCTTTCAATTAGAGAATGTTCAGACTCTGACCTTTTGGCACGACGTCCACAAGACGTCTCTGTGTAACCCAGACGTGTTTCCGTCACGTCACAAGGTAAAGTTTCCAACGAAGAGATCTCGAGCGTCCAGTTATCTCCGATCAGTACTTCCTTATTAGCGAGCATTAAAAATGGAAGCGATGATTCTCCAATAAAAAGATAAAGTAACGAGACGAAAGTAAAACGTTGATGAAAGGCGTAATCCGATCGTAATCGTAAAGAGGACGAATACGCTTCTGGTTAATGTAGCTAAGAAATGGGAAGCAGACGCAGCGAGATTACGTTCTACGTAATTACATCTTAAAGTGAAGTTGATTCGAACGTATCCAGAGACGAAGGAAGAGAAAGAAAGTCAGAAATTAAGCGGGGAGGGGCAAAAAAAAAACTAAAACAAGTAGACTGACGAGAAATTGAGAAGTGAACGTGTATATATACATATATATATACACCTGTACAATATGCCAAAATGCTTACAGAAAATTCAAGCTATTATTTATCATTTAATCGGTGTAGATTAATTTACAAACATCGATAACGTGTAACAACTTTCAATTGGATTGATCTCATCCAGAAAGGAATAACCTTACGAAGCGTAATATCAGCAGAGTAAAGTAAGGATCGATAGTCTTCTTGGAAAGTAAGAAAATAAGGAGAGATAGGATATTGAATATTATGTACGTACCTCGTGCCCTACATAACCTCTGTCCTGTACAACGTTTCACCGTCCCTTTACGTATCCGCTTTCGTAATCGAACCAACCTCCTGTCATCCTGATATAAGAGGGCGGACACGTAAAGGTTGCTTTTCTTCCGCACCACGAGGTGGCAATCCGATGCGCCGCCAACTTTACGCGTCACGCGATTTTCTATCCCTAGAAGCGCTGCAGCCATCGTGCTCAGGAGTAAAGCGTGTTGCCTATCGACAGGCACCAAAGACTTTCTTTCTGCCTCTCATGCGTCTCTGATCTACTGAGCTTTTAACCGTTACGTCAGTTCCGTTACGGAAGTTATAGTTACTGGATGCTGGTACGTTTAAATTTTTGTTTAGCGTCAGCAACGCTTTTATAATGATTAATGGAAATACTTCGTTTGGCAATACGATGACTGCTACAGTGGAATTCTATAGCGAGTCTAAGAGCTTCCTCAGTAACGTTGATAAATGCTGTAAAGTTATTTTCAAGTAGCCTCTTTCCGAGTTTCTTATTTGAGTATCAGAGTAAATGTTACAAGGAGGAAGTACGCGAGGATTTCTTGGGGTGTAAGAGTTGTTACAGTCTGACGAAACCAAGTAAACTCTCTCGGGAAAGCAAAGTAGCTTCTCGTTCGCGTAATCGTATAGGAAGGATTTCCAGGGATCGTTTGAACTCGGAGGCAGCGTTCTTACAAAGTTGACGAAGACCGCATCAAATTTTCCGGGTGTATTACCGGTTATAGACAAAGGCACCTTCGACGATAACTAAACTGCGACGAGTAATGAATCTTTGTCGATAAATTTCGAAACTTCGACTCGACGAACCTCGGCATCTTCGAGGTTACACAGAATTTCACCCCATTTTCCATGAAATTCTTTCGACGATTATACAATCCGAAATTCGTCACGTGGCCGAGAAAGACAATGGCGTGAAAATAGAGGGGTTCTTTCTCGAGACAAGGAATTATCGCGCAGGCACTTTGTTCTTTCTTTTTTTCACATAGAGGCATCGAGTCGCGAAAAGTTGAGGTGCTGCGGCACACTTGGACTCATATGCATACCCGCCCTCGCCATAATAAATCCGGCGATTTGCATGAGAGAGCGTATATAATAGCGTAGAAAGTGAACGTTACAATTTTCAAAGAAGAAAAAGGAGAACACGTCGCCTCGGTAAATTACGAAGGCAAAGATAAATATCAAAGATAATGATAAGGATCGAATATGAATTTCGCTCTTTCTTCCATGGCCTATGGTCCTTGGTCCTTAACGAACTAGTCCTTCTGCAAGTTCCCCTTTGATTAATCCAAGATCCTGTCGTAAGGTTTAGTTTCCTGACTGCGAAGCAATTCACCTTCCTCTTTGATCTGCCCTTTCCGTATCCGTCATCCATCCGTGCGTTTAGCCTTTACCGTGAAAAAATATACACTTCCTAATAATCAATAAATATATCAAACTCCAGCCATTTGTCTATATCAATTATCACTCTTCTCAAGTTTAAAAGCTGGGTTATCTATCTGACTGTAATTTTCAAAATCCTGAGTCAATAAGACTCGAGCTAAAGAATCTTTGCCTCTTTTGCATCCATCGGCAACTACTACTACCACTGACCTTTTGGCGAATGAGCCTTCCCGAAGGCTGTAGAGCGGTCTTAATCTTTTTTTTGTCTTTTTACTGAAATCATTATACCTTCATTCCAGTGCGTACCAGGGTTCCGTTATTACCAGCATTCACGCAAGCGATGGAAATTTTACGAAAACATTGCCGCACTGTAATGCCGACTGTCGAAATCTCCGGCCGCGATAAATCCTCCAATGCTTTCACGCACTCGGCGACGCGACGCGTCCGTCGAGATTAATCGCTGATAATAACACGTTAACGCGCACTGGAATCCTGGTTAAAGCAGATAGGAAGGGACGACGGAGTATATAGAAGCGAAGAAATCAAACGGTCGAGAAAAGAATGAGCGTGCGAGAGGATCGCGAAGGATCAAAACTCAAGGGGAATCTTTAACGTACGTTCAACGCCGTCTCCATGAGTCAAACGAAAATATTTATGGAGCAAGCGTATAAGTGAATAAGCGAAGATGCTGCCACCTGTCGCCAATATGGCGTACAATTAATTTTGTCGGAATATCACTATAGTAGTTTTCTTTGCGGACTGGCAATAAGATTTTTCGACCAACTTAAACGTAAACAGCGATTCCCGTTGCCATTGGTTATCGCACTTTCTATAATTTATGGCGACGTGGGAACGTGCTAAGAATTCATAAGAGGCAGAAAAGGACGTAAACGCTATTACTATCGCGGGTCGAGTTGAGGGAAAACAAAAAAATTATTAAAAAAAGACCACGGAGAAAGTTAGATGCGGAATTATATAAATTAGTGCGAATCGTGTGTTTTACGTCTCGACTGTATTACCTTGTATCCAGCGAGAAACAACTTTTTGCAATAATAAAGGGCAGACGTTATCCGTGTATAGTTTCGATGAATTTTCGGTTATAAACAATCAAAGGAGTGTCCATTTCCTCGTAAATTTTCGCAGGCGTGATATAATCGCGCATGAGGAGTGGGGCATTTCGTTGACGAATGGCGGGAACGATCGTAAATTTCAAAGGGAACTTTCAGCGCTTTTACTGGCAGTCACGATGGCGTAAGTAAAAATGAAGGAAGAGAGTCGGTAGTCTGCTAGGACGAAGCTGGAGTTTCGTTCCAGAAAGAATGCCGGGAATACAGGATGTAAGGCAATGCCCCGTTGAAAAAGAAGCGTGACTCGAAAAGAAAAGAATTTAAGACTGCGTGTAGAAAGAAAGAACGTAACGTAACTTTCGAATGGATATCGAACGTGATTAAAATTTGGCTTCCCGCGTACCCCGGGTATACCGTGACGATGTCAATTATCCAACCCTGCCAATTTCTGATCCCATTGTCTAGCACGACTGTCAACATTGACCCTTGACTCATGACCAAACTCATTCCGAGCTTGGAAATTGGCCGAGCCCAAATATGGCACAGAGTAAATCGGTTAACGTAGGAGCGAACGTTAGAATTTCGTATTACAAGACCCGCATATGACGAGGCTGGATCGAATGCGAATTCGAACGGACATTTTGACAGATAAGATTATTCATTGCTCGCTCGTTCAGATAGCATCGATGTTATTATTGCTTTCTTTTCTCCTCTAATGTTTTCCGTCGTCCTTTTATTTCGTCCCGCGACCAGAAGAAAGTTTGCGACCAATCGGAAAGCCGCATTCGCTTGTCCGTATTGCGATTAACTTTTGTACGACACGAACAACGCAGACTGTAGATCGCAGCTGTACTTGGGTTTCATAACGTCGTAAACGACTGTCTGAGTCATTCGAAGGATTCGTACGTTCTGCCAATGGGCGCGATATCCGCCCTCTTGATACTCGTAGTAACGATGACTGGAGGTCATGTAGACTGAATAAAATGCGACAAGGCGAATTTCCCATGACGCCCAACGCTCAAGCTAGTTTCGGCTGGATTTCGTACTAATGTCGTAATAACACCAACAAAGCGCTAAAGCAGCAGCTGCACTCGAGCCAAACTCCAAATACTCTTTCCTTCCATTGTTCCCGACTTTGCTCGCGCGTTTCCGTATTCATGTCCGGCGACATTCTCAGCTGTGAATTTGCTATATTGTTAGACGCTCGCAGCGGTTTCACGAGAGATATGCCTTCGAGTCGTAGAAACTTTCTAAACCATAATTCCTCTTAACGATGCTTTTTTACCCCCTGGAGAATTGCGCGGAGCAGCCACGTTATATCTTCCTCCACGCGATATATTAGAGAATTAAGATATACTGCGATGAGCAGAACTTAAATCAGACTCCAGAGTCGATGGAAGTTGAGACTCTGACATTTTATTGTGTTTCAAATAAAAAAAAAAAAAACGGCACTATAGGTCAAACGCGAGTTAGTATGGAAATATACGTCATAGAAACGGCCGTGCACAGTCGCCTTAGTGGTTTTCACGCAGCGTTATGGGCGCTTTTCGTCTGGTGGGCCGATGTCTAAAATAAACCGTTCATTCTGTCGGGTTCGAGTTTATCCAAGGACTACTTAGTGGTGACCAGAAGCACGTTTCTCAAGACAAACAAGCAGCAAAGCTCGTGCGAACTGTAGGGTTTTGATGCAGCACCGAGGGGCCGGTTTATATTGTGATCTATTATAAGCTCTCGAAGCTTCCATAAATAAATTCACGAGCTTAGTACAACCGTATGTACAGGTATGCTTGCACCGTCAATATTACTATATCCAGAAGATTTTTTTATTCGGATTTTCCGACTGTCCCACCATTAAACGAATTTAGGAAATATCAATAATATCAGAAAATCGTATTTTTCCTTAATCTCTCTTGGCTCTCGAATTAAACCGGATCCTTCTGATTGCCTTGTGCGTTGCCCCCCGTCCAATTATATTCAAGATCATAAATATTCGACAATCAAACAGAACGACAGGGCCTGTCAGTATGAATGCCTTCTAGGAATATGAAAAATGTCTGATATCGATTAATGAAAATGGATGATAGATCTGAAAAGTCCTATGTGCAATTCAGCAATGAAGTTACTACGTATCTGACACATTACGGACCTATTAATTCTGTAAATCTCGAGACACGTACGGCGCCAGTCTCTCGGAATGTAAAACATAAACTATAATACAGCCTATATACGTATGGAGCCCAGCCATACGTGTTTTCCTATACGCTCCACTATGCTAGATGCGATGTGTTTACAATCGTCGTTCCTAAACGTATTTCCATAACACGAACATAATCGTTAACGTATTTCACGCGGACAAGCGAGAGACGGTGTGGTCGAAGGTGACGTAGTGGTAGCGCAAGTCCCTAGTCTCAGTACTTACTAACTTACTGGTCTAGAGATCTTCGGACTACGTGGCGATGGTACTGGCAATACCGATGCTGTGCTAAGGAGTTTAATAACTGTGACGTATTTTCTGACCACGCGAGATCTGTATCGGTAAAACGTCAAATTCGGCCGTGCACCCTCGCTCATGCATCCGCAAGCCACGGCTGGGCGCCAGCCAGCTTTTGTTTCACCGGTGCCGACGAACCGTTATGTCCACCAAATCGGCACGGAGCCACGAAACGAGATCCGTCGATTTTTGGAGATGCGTGAAATCGACAAACGCAACCGAAAACGTCAATTTTTGGGGGCGCGTAAAATTGACAAACGCAACTGGATGCGTGAACGAGAGCGAACGGTTGCGGAAATGCACGGCCGCTCAGGCTGCAGGTTGTGGTAAAGAGGGTCGGAGTAAGGGGACCGGCAAATAGTATAATCCAGCGAGAACTACTTTGACGGGAACGCGAACAGACAAAATCCAGAAACAGGAGAGTCCAGAACATATGATCGGGAGCGAAACGGAAAACCCGACGCTTATGGCTATCGGACTATTCGAAATCACAGCACCAATTAATAAAATCGGTACGACTCACCGGAGCAGGTACAGCGAATCCACGGGAACGGGGAATTGTCCCAGGGTCATCCCTCGGGTGACGGGTCATCACGGCACTGGGATGCATCCCGAGAGCACACGAAAAATCACTTTCGATATCTTTTTCTTCACGGGAACAGAACGCGGGAGCACGACACGATAACGCGAACTATATACACGAGCGAGAGCCTAACGTGTCGCCTAGGCAAAACACAGGTAGAAAAATTCTAAACACGGTAGCGCGAGCGGACCCAAGATACCTCGCCGGTATCCCGAGTCAGACTGACTTGACAACATTGACAACTGCCAATTTCGGGAACAAATCAATCTGATTGGTCGAGATTCTTTATCCGATAACTACAGCGCACTTATCCGAGTCGTCCCTTCAGCTATAGCGAGAGCATCTTTTCCCAAATCGATCGTCACTTTGTTTTATCCGTGTAAACATAAAAATTCAGAATCGCCCCCATAATTCACAAACGTCATTCTTATGGAAGTGAATTTCATTGTTTCACGCAAAAACACCCTTTCTGCTAATTCATTCCGTATCAGCGCGTAGAGTATCGTGAGTGCGATTTTTGAACATTAAAAAAAAGAGGGAGTAAATACAAAAATTACCTCTTTAAACTAATGTTTTGACAGTGGACGTCTACCATTATGGCAAATATAAATTTCGCGTGTTATTCTTACGGACAATGACGTCAGGATATTAATCCCCTTTATCCTGCAAAAAAGGAACGAGAAGCTCCATAATCCAGCGTGAAATTTGTAAAATCGAAAAACAAAAAAAAATACACCTCGAGCCTAGGGGTCATCGGTACCAAATCCTCTGGAGATTCCCCGGCTAATTGGAGGACCAGACTCGGCCAAGTTTATCGTCCGTCGTAATAAAGGATCCCGAGAACCACTCGCGAAAATCTCGAGGATATTTTAAGGATTCTAACGACAACGCGAATGAGTGCCAGGGGACAGGAGACAACCGGGAGATTTCAGTGGTGCCTTTCTTCTGGAGTTAAACGAAAGGCAAGAAAGAAGCGTGGAAAAGAAGAAAAGAAGATGAAGCAGCAGAACGAGATCGTAAAGGGCAGTTCTTTACGATACCACGTGGCCCATTCTTTCTTCCCTTCGTTCATGATTTCTTTATTTCTTTTCCCACCCCTTTTTTTTTCTTCCTCGATCGCTCGACATGGGTGCAACGACTTTGGCTTTTACGACTGATTGACCCGGTCGACATGCGCGCCATTCAATAAGTGCAATGTCAAGTGGTTTGAGGAACGTACAAGAAAGCCTGGGATTCTTTTGGAACCTAAGCGTTATGTTTACGACTCTCATCTTTCAGCGATGCGTGGATCGTATGTGACGTTAGTGGGGCCATCGATTGTTATTCGAGAAGAATCGATGTCGCATAGCTTAGTCCAACTGAGATATGTATACATATATACATAGATATAAGCAGATGTAATAGGAAGACATGAAACAATATGGTCGACCGTGTAATACGAGGGAAAGACAATGTTACACGTACGAAGAAATGTACTGCAGGGAAAAAATATACTTTGTGCTATAACAGAAATATGGAGAGAATAAAATTGGAGCCACAGGTAAAGTCACACGCTGTAAGAACGTTCTTGCGTAGAACGAAATGTAGGCTTGGATATTCTTGCAATTGACTTTTATGGAGGCCAAACGGAATAGTGCGGGTTCGCGTGCTTCTCTGCTGGAGGATAAAAACAAGTAAAACTCGATAGTTTCCAATTAAGCAATTTAAACCAGCCAGGATATCTCTTGCTTCGTTTTGTACTCTATAGCAATCACGACAGTGTTATTCGACTGTGGAATATTGTCAAGAAATAATTAAACTGGACACGTTGTGCAAGAGCAAGAGAGATCCCATACGAAACGAGGGTTTGTTTCTGTCGGCGAAATTGACCCAGATCCACATGTGAATACCGCTTGACGTAACGAATTCGTTAAACTACGATTGTTTGACAAAATTTTGATTCGATTCAAAAATCCATAAATCCGTCCAACGTCAATATTATTTGTAAAATTTTGAATGATATGCTTATAACAACAATAATTTTCTATTTAAACAAACTAAAGGAAGTGAAGAAAAAATTTTAAGAAAAATATAAGTAGCATTAACTTTTTGTCGAACTGTAACGCTATATAGACGGGACCAAGGATTTTTCCGCAATGCGTGTTCAAGCGACCGATTCCTCATTCACAAGTTCCGCCTCAACCTCCGCACTGAATGCCGATCGCCGAGCAAAGTGATAAATGCGTAACGCTTGATTTAAAGGGAGCATATTTCATGACATCGTGTATTAATAAATGACGTGCATATAGACGGAGGACGTGGACGTAGCCAAGGACTTTGAATACGATGTGTTGCAGCCATTAAATAGGGAGTCGTATGGCTGCCCCCTTCCCACCCTCGACCAGCATTGAGAATCTTCGATATATCGAGTCTGACTAATATCTGAAATGCTGGGTAAAAGTAAAAAAAAATGCTATTAAAACTTTCATTCAAAGAATATACAAAGATAACAATCGCGAAAAGTAGTTCAAATAGGAAAGGGGTGACTGAGATACGTAATCGATATCGAACCAATGTATTAGAATAGACATTGAATAAGAAAATTAGGATAGCTTTCAGGAAATAATAAATCGACTAGCAGTTGAATTTTTCGAATTAAGAAAATTCCTGATATTTCAATAATAAGTTTAATCTTAAATACACACGCGGTCTGACGCGGGCGTTTCTCATGGATAACGTGTTATGCCATTTAAAGTCTCGTTTCCAAGTGACGATCAATATTATAAGGATAAGGACAAAACAGGACGGGATAGGATCTCGTGCCGATGGAAACAAGTAGGCGGTAGTAGGCAGCGTAATGTGTTCGCGTGTCAGTATAATTGCCAGAATGATTTTAATCCTCGCTTCGCACGATATTCAGCATGTAGGAAATCGACGACGTTCGATACCAGGTATAAACCTAATCGGTAAGTCGTGGCAGGGCGATCGAGATAGATCGTGACGGGGATAGGTAAAAAATAGGAAATCCGTTCGAAGGATGTTTCTTCTCAGATGAGTTTGTTTAGCCGCGAAATTCTGACGCTTTGAATTCAAAGTCCATGGTAAAAACATGGCGGCAACCTCCGCGCTTCGTGTATTTTCGTCGTTTCCGTCGGACGTCTTCGGGTAACGTATGTTTGAAAATTAAGGGTTCTTACAGGCATCGTCGGTGTCGTGAACGAGCATGGAAAAAGTTTGGATATTTTTTTAAGTAAACATAATCGAGTCGGAATAGCAAATAAATATACGTGAAATTGAAATCGTTAATTCTCACTATTATTAATCTTTGGAAAGAGCGAGTCTGATTTCTCGTTTCGTTAAATATCTCACCTTGAGTTTTTTTTCGCGAGACGTTGGTTTCGCGGTCGAGCGAGTCCGTTGAGAAACTTAAAAATCAATTCGACATTTCACTGTTATTTTTCTCAAGTCTCTTGGCTAAGTACGTCGTTGATCGGGTCGCAGTAAACTTCGAAGCAAGATTAGAAACGACCAAAGCGTTATTGGGGGAGGAATTGTAAATCGTGGGAATCGTTCGCGGCACATAAAATAATTCAATAACAAAGTTGAAGTCTAGTTGGAATTGCTTCGTCTATCGTTATCAAGACGTGCCAGTCAAAATAGACGTAACATTAAAGCATAAATAAATAATTGAGTGTACTGTTTGTCGATACCTGCGATTTTCCTCTCGCGCATCCGTCGCCAAAGTGCCTCGGCCTTCCGCATCGGCCAATTCTCGACTTTGGCACTGAAGCTTCGAAAGAACTTGTACTCCTTGAAGTGCGACACTTTCCTGGCACCTTGACTTCCGGTCTCCTCGACATTTCCAGATGCCGCGGTAGACCTGCTCGTTTGACCCTCCTCGCTCGCCATTTTTCTCCAGGGACTTTCTTTTTTGTCACTTTTGTCCCAGGAATATACCACTTTCAGTCAGCACTACGTTAACATCGAAGATGTACACTTTGATGTTTTCAGCTTCTCTATGACAAACACTTGTTCCTGGATGACACGTGCTTTGCTTCCTGAGACACTGTGCGATACGCACGGAGTTTCATTGTTCTTTGGATTTTGTGAAAATTAGGCACTGTCCCACGGCGCAAATTTTACCACTTTATTCGACCTTGCGAATTAAAGAAACTTCACAAGTTATGTCAAGAACAATCGATTGCTTAAATATGTTCAATTCCTGCAGTATAAACAAAAAAAAAAAAAGAGAAAAGTGCGAAACGAGGGTAATAAAAAAAATTTACTATGAACAACGATGGAGAGAGAAGTAAAATCGTAAAACAGAAAGGTATAGGGAAATTGGCCATAAAATGTTTATCGCGGTTAAACCTATACTGTATAGAATATATCTTTAGACCGAATGCCCGAAACGTGGGATTTTCTCTTAAAATTTCCGAGAAAGAAATTAAAGCCGCCATACACTGCCGAAAAGATTATTCCTCTTTGTACTACGTGTCTCCTGTTACTTTTCCCTCATCCCGATATAAGTGATTTTTGGGATGAATGCTTGCCAGGAACGAAAGGTCTTTCGCGCTCCTGGGATTCGCCGGGAAGAGATCTCTCAAGAGTATAAATGTTTAGTGGGCAAGTGATAAAAACATTACGACTACGTTACTGCGTTTCATTTTAACGAAATCGCTTGCGGCTTCGAAATTCCATTAAACGACAAGTCTTCTACGGATTTTGTGCCGCGTCGGAACGAGATTGCCTTATCATTATTCGTGAAAAATTTGCCACTTATTGGACGTTTTGAAGTATTTAGGGGAAAAAAAATAGTACAAGAAACACGACACGATAAGACTGTCTTTAAAGTCACTCGAATGCTTCTTGTCCAAAAGACAAATTCAAGTATCATTGGTACATATAGAGAGCTCATTTGAAGCTTAAAAGTTTTTCTGGGTAAAAATCCAGTCAACTATCTCTCTCTGGTAATTTTCCAGCTATTAGCTGGGTCAGATAAAAATGTTTTAGCGACACGTCCCAGTTTAGCTAACGAGCTTCGAAATAATTACAGGGAGCGAGCTGCGAGCACCGAACATGTTACGCGTACGAAGAATTGTTTTTGAATTGTACAATCGTGGGAATGCGTCCCTGCAGTGAAAATGCTAATCAACGATATGATGTCAGAATGTAATTATTTCCAATTAAAATCGAACGAACGAAACGGCTGGGAAATCGAAAAAAAAAAAATGTCGAAAAATGTAAACCAAGAGTTTTCCCAAGCAATTACTAAGAAGTCGTTCCAGTGCCAGTCTGATCGAAATATATTTATTTATACGTTTGCAAAATTGCGCGTATTCGACGCTCCACATAAACATACAGTAATTTTGGTTAAATTACAATTTCTGGATGATCAAAGAAGCGACGATCATTTATTTGAAATTTCTAACAACCGATTCAATGAAATCAGTGGAAATCCTACATGTGTATCACGTAAGCTATCTGATTAAGATCAAGACTAAGAGAATCCTTTAAAGGGGTTAGAAAAACATGGCCGGCCATTAGTGCACGTAGCAGTTGACACTTTCGCCAATCCATTCCAGTTTCACGTCCACTTGAATTTCATCACGTGACAATTCCTTGCGACGATTCACCCAGCACTTCCGGAATCCCGTGACTCGATTCAATTTCCCGTGAAACGTATCAAAGCGCCTCCCGATGACCCAATTGCATTTGGATGACACTCCATACGTAAGCGCACTTAAAGTTTCCGGAAGTTCGTTCCGATTGCAGTAAGACGAAGGTACATAGAAAGAAGATATCTTCCCGTGGGAACAGGATGTTCGAGGAGCTTATTCGTTTTGTTGCTATTAGTCGTCATATACGTATGCAACAGGAGATACGAATTTCTACATAGATTCACAGAATGGAATTGCACCACGTCAGATTTCATTATGGCAAAAAAATTATAAGAACAAGAACATAACAGCCAATCCGTATGATGCACGCTCGTTAACCGTGGCAAGGATCACGCAAAGGAATTAAAAGGAGCATTTGTTTATGCAAATCGTCGCACTTTCTCGGGGTGTCGGCAGCAATGGCGTAGCCCACATTGTTACGGAGAGATCAGGCTAACGACATAACGAGCCAACTAATGGGAGCGAGTCGAGTCTATCGGAAGTCAGTTTGTAGTGTTTACTTGTTTTTACAACAACAAGTCTAACAACGATTTGTTATCTAATGGTTCTAAGTAACCATTATGAAATTTTAGATACAGATCTGTCACTTTTAATTAATTTGTTTTTATATATATGTATATTACACAAATATAACGTACGATTGTAATCCATAAGGGTATAGGTATGCTTATTTACTTGGTGAAAGAGTGAAATTGGCTAGTGGGAAAATTGCCTTTCTCATTGTGGAAGGTGACTTTAAAGGAGTCGAATGAGATTCCTTTCGATTGGCTTTACAGATACCTTAGGTTATATTTTATTCATACCACTTGCGACGAGAACAAATCGATTCGTTGGAGTAGCCTTGAAAATGACTGTCAATGAGAATCCGCGGTAAAGACGTGAATTTACATCTTGGCATCTCGGACGAATGATAAAAGAGCCACTGAGGATTTACTTTATTGATAGGCTGAGTCTCTTTGGAACAATTCAAAATAATGATATAGTATCAGTCGGAAGAGATATTGAGAGATCTGTCGATAACGACGGTAGGGTTAGGATTTCATTGTGAATTGTTTTATTTATATCAGACAGATATAATTCAGTGGACGAAAGGACTGAAACGTTATTCAATTTCTATCGGATTTCGGAAATGAGGAATTTAAATTTCGCGGATAAAGATAAAAATTGAAGTTTTTAAATTCGCTAATGAAAAAAAAAAAAAGTTTTACGTTCATCGATCGTATGTTATTCTTAAATATCTTTGACTCCGAGGAAAAGATCGAGAACTTTCAAGGAGGTTTATTTGTATTGAATTAAGGGAAATGAAGCAGCGTTAAGAAAGAGAAAGGGGATAAAAAAAAAGTAAGAAGGGTGGCACAGAACAGCTCCCACGTAATTGGATAAAACTTCGCAAGAACTCTCGTCACGTTTGCATAGAATAACGCACGCCGAAAGAGCAAACTTTCGTTCGGATGCCTGATGAACTCTTCAGATCCCGTTAGATCCGAGCGAGCATCAGACTCGATTCATTTGGGTATTTCCAAAATTGTGAAATTTCACAGTTGCCAAGTACGAAAAGCCCGGAACCTTCTATACACGAGTCTGATTGGATTGGGGGCTAGGAAAGATGGGTATAAGAAAAAGCCTTAATCATCCAACATCACTTTTAAATATAACTGAAAGGCACGCAGTAAAGGAATAGAACAAATAAACGAATTTGCTTGCCGCTACGAAAGGTCGTGGGAGAAAGAAACGAGAGTAACACGTTCTACGGCCAAGAAGAAAAACAAAAATTGCTAAGAGGAGTTAAGAGGTGATTTTTATGCTTTACGTAAAACTAAGAATCGAATTCTGGCCATTCGTCTTGCCAAATTTATTGCCGCCTTTGACCTTAACGTAAATGACTTTTTTTTCTTCTTTACGGTTGGTAAGGCAAGAATCGTGGAATTATTTGGCTTAATGAAGTCTCCTATGGTAACAGGGTATTGGGATCGTAATGGACGTCGATTAAATTCGACAGCTGTCGTGCGATATTTTTGACGGACATTGCTAAGAGCCAGGAGTGAGTCAAGATTTTTGATGACTCGTTTCAGTAGTAGCCTCTGTACAGGAAAAGGACAGTCGATGAAATTTGCAATTAAGAATGGATCAAAGCTGACCCCTTAAGATACGTGTATTTCTTCACAAGAATTGTCAACGGATTTTTATTGACTCTCGAAGACTTTCTCTACAGTCCTAATGGGACACCTCATACACGAAATTTTAGATCGACAGTATCGAAATGCTAAACGTATCATAATTGGACACCACACGATGTTGATACATTAGATATCTAAATAGTCAATCACGATTTGACGCAGTGTCGAAATCTTAAGCAATCCTGTCAAGACCGATCAAAATTTGTCTGTACGATGAAGTCTATCGATAGAAGAATCGACAAGTGAGAGGAAAGACTCCGATAAAACCCCATGGCAAATTTTTCATTAGACATCAATTGTTTCCAATGTTTGGATAGCATAGGATTTATTTTTCACGTAACGACCATATTCAAAAATCTAAAGAGAAAGCAAGTTTTAAGACGCGCCTCCTGCAGTGCATGGAAAATTTGTTTGTAAACAAAACGGATTGTATATAAGCGAATGATAAGCATCATTCTGTCAGTCGTGTGATGTAATAAGTTAGACTATTTATAAAATTAACTGAAGAGTCGCAAAAAAGGAGGAACAGGAGAAGAAAGAAAATGTTAAGGGCTAAAAAAGGTGTCGACTAGCTGAACGCGAATAACAAAGACTCGGCTGGTCCTATGAAGCGAGTCTTGCGCAATATTGTATTTATATGCAAATCCCCCGTGTATTTCAGGCCACAAGCTCATAACACGATTTTAACCCGTCTCAGCAGAGAATTCAAGCGAATTGATTATCATGCAAGTAGAGTTTTGCAGCCGGGACGGTATCACAGTACACTGGGAAACTTCACAAGGCTCCCAAGGTTAATGTTAAATTGGTTAAAGTTTCCAACAAGAAAATTCAACTACCTTCACCTAGATCTTTTCCGCACTGAAAACATCCAGAGACTTTCCGAAGGTTTCGAAGCAACGACAAATTGAGAACCGGACTTTATTCAATTCCATCACGCTACCATAGAGCCAGTCGATTCTATCCGGAGTCCATGTGCCAGTGATCAGTGGAGAGAGGAGAAAATAATACTGAGAATCAAATGAAATGACGCGGAAACGTTGAATTCGCGTGATTGCGAGCCTTTATAGGCGAAAATTTGAGGCAACGTTGTTACGAGAGGGCTGCTACGGTATTTGGATTGTTAACGATAAATAAGCGTAAAGGAACGGTCAGGTATAGACGCGAGGAAAAGGAAGAAAAGAGAGAAAGAAAAAAAAAAAGCTGCTACGCAAAAAAGGTACTAGGCATGTAGAAACCTGCGTACAAAGGGACAAATATGACAAATTGCTTATTGTTTTATTTGGCCGTGTCAGCAGCCGGCAGCCGTGAAATAATCCGGTGCGACAGCTTTCGCGTGCTAAAAACGAAAAAATTACACAGTCACCACGACGAGTCTCGCTGGCACGCTTTTGTCACGCGCTTCTATGCTTCTGTAGCGTACGGAGTCTGCTGAGTATAGAGCGTCAATGAAGGAAGTGCGTGGAAAGTTTATATTTGGAAAGCACTTTGAGTCAGTGGGTCGATGCGACGAAATGTTATTTTTACTGGAAAAATCATCGCTGGAGGAAAGTTAAGAGTAAAGGGTAAAATAATCCGAGGTGAAGGAAGGAATTCTTACTCAATTTGAAACCTTTAATTTTTTTTTTTAAACTGTAATAAATAATGAAAGCTCTGTTTGGGCTACGTTCCTTTCTTTAAATGTAAAACTGGACGAGCACGCGGTTGTACGCTTTTCTAGAAAACTTTCTAGGTCGAGAAATGGCCGTGGGGAGTTAAGACGCGAACAGACGGAACTTTCGTGATAACGAAACCCATGGGAAGGGATCAAAACAGGAGCGGCTACAAGGGATCGATCGTTCTTAAAATATAGTAAAAAATTTATCTCTTCGTTCACTCTCACGTAATAATTTCCAATTGCGTAATAAATCTGTAATTTGTGTATACAATTTTTAATGGGAAATTCTTTGAATTCTAGATATATCTAATTTACCGGTTGGCTTGACTGATGCGCTACTAATTAGCACGGAATTTTGTAACTCGCTTAACAGCCAACGGCAAAATTTAATAATTAATTTTGGGGTACACTCGGACATCTGTTATTTTATAATTGTACCTCTTGTTTCTAGTCGAACGTAAAATTTGCTTGTTCCACTTTTATATGGCAAAAAAAATGAGCTGAAAAACAAAGAGTGACTGAAACAAAAAATTACTACGATTTCTATGTAATCGTTGCGCACCAGGAAACTGTCTTTATCGCGTGTATGCCTATTCGTGTATTCTTCCTAGCTATTCTTTGTTGGTACGTATAGTTATACGGGAATATAAATCTTGAAAGATTATTAGAAAGAAATAGCAATAGATTAAGAGGAGCAAGAAGGCGAGCTGCTGTCAGTAGCTTCGATAAATGATCAGGAATGAAATTGTGCCAAGCGAACCGTCATCAGTGTCACCGTGCTCCAAGGCAATCTATAATCGACAGGAGGGTCGACCATGAATTTCTATTTCCCTCGATAACGAAGCCCATGCACCACATGTCATTGAGAGTCCCGCGCGATAAACAAACCTTGCCACCATAAACCGTAACATAACGTAATCACTACATACGAGCTTGGATATGAAACCTTGACGATTCTCCAAGAGGCGATCCATCTATATCTCAATGATCCAAGAAAATACAATATATCCTAATCGCACTAAAACTTTGTCTACGATCGATCAATTATGGTCTCGCGTTACTGTAGCGTCGGTGAGTACGATGAAGATCAGCCTTAAATTCACGTTTCAAACGCAGTCGCTAATTCGGGTTACACTTTTCCTGTCCTCGTGGGAATTTTTTAAATGCACATTCACGCTACCAGAAATTCAACCTCTGAACGGATCCTTTAGACACACTGTGGATAGAGGATCGGCAAGGGGAGTCCGCAACTGCGTGACTCGAGTCGAGTCGCGTGGACGCTGACTCTATACTGCGCGAGTTGTTGCGTCGAGCTCGTGATAGCGACGACTGACGTCTATGGATACCGAGTATGGCTCGTGCGAGGGAGCGCAAGCGTCCCGACGCCTTTTTTTTCTTTCGTCTTCTCGCTACAGGAGAAACACCTGCTGATATCGGGACCCAGTGCTTTGGTTCTTTCCTGGCTATTTATGAGCTTTGACATTTTTAATGGATACTGCTATCAATCGGTTCATTGATTATCTAAGCTTGTACAGTTTTTTCACTTAGATTTTAGAATTTTTTTAATGTACGATCGTAACGGAATTTTTGTTTTATTTTCAACTTTTTTGGAACGAGATACTTCATAATTTATCGTCTTTCGAGCGGCTACTGACTCAAGATCTCGATCGATGGGATCTTTTATTTATACAAAAAATAGAAATTTGCCAGTGAAAAAAAACAAACTGTTCTGACAAATGTTTATTAGAAACAAAAAATCTGCAGCTATACGATAGCGTTTAACGGGAACGAACCAGTCTTGCGACCAGTCAGACGAATCGGTAAGAAATTACGCGATGTGAAAAACAGCATACAAAAATAACGTAATAAATGTAAACAAAAAATCGTGTGTTCGTCAACGAACGATTGTCCCATTAAGAAAATTGTTTCCAATTATAATTTTTCTCCGTCAGCCTATCAGCAGGCAGTATGACGGTGTCTAACACTGAAATAGAAAATCTTCCGTTATGACGACAATTACACTTTCATAGCTGTATAGGAAGGTCGTACAGAGAACAAAGCCTTTCGCCATTAGGATGTTTCGAAGTTTCGAGCAAAGTGAAATTCGACTCGATAAAAATCAATCACGGTGCAACACGTGAAATCGTTATCTTTCAGCCACAAAGGATAATAGAAAGGTAAGAGAATTTCTCATCGTTCCTACAGGACCTCAGGTCGTAATTCCCATGATCCGTGGGATGTCTTAACGGTGTGTCGTAAAGAATAATTAAATCCCGCAATCTCCCATCAGCATGTCACGGGGACGCAGTATCCATCGCTAGGGAATAATTTTATGCTCCGATCATCAGCGTAAAATTATCCTCCTGTCAGGATAGCGATAGCTTCGTACCGCCTAGGTATATATATGTATATACTCCAGGAGATACCAACAGGAAAGATTCATTCATACGAAACGATCGTTCAATACGGTTTTGACATTTTACATAGATCAATTTATAGGTAAGCTAATAATCGATAACAATAGAGACGGGAATATTTTTTTTACCTTATTTTATACACAGATTTATTGGTCAAAATTTAATTTTCTGTTATATCGCGGTATACTGTATCTACTATAACTTCTGAAGCGAAGACTCGCCATTTTTTTTACTTAGACTAATGGCTCCCTAAAGTAATTCTGAATAATCTCGTGATCGCACAATGAGAACGTCATGCTTAACGTTCCAGCGATCTGAAATTCAGAACTGCGAGAAGGAGAGAGAATATCCGGAATCTGAATGCTCTACCAAATGATCTCAACATTTATGCTCTATTTATAATTCGCAAAAATACGCGTAAGAAAGAGTCGAGGTTATCATGCGAGTATTTTCTATAAATTTTTGAGGGTTGGGGGCGGGGGGGAGGGGGGGGGAGAGAGAGATCGTTAAACTTTCATATAAGAAATGGATGTAACGAGTAAATTAAGAAATGTTAACGAGCCGCGAAGAAACTAAAACGGTTTTTTTTCTTCATATAATTTTCATGCAAATATCGAGAACAGGTGTGCCATCTGACACGCGTATTTTTTTCTTTTTTCTTGCACAATTTTGGCGACTTTGCCAAGTTTTAAGTAAGACTGAAAATTGTCGTTTCCTTGCCAAGATACGAGTATCGCATAATCTGCGTTAGCGATTCGCAGGAAACAAATCGTTTATTCATCCTCGCGAATTTTAACGGTCACGATATTCACCATGACCGTTTCAATTAATATCCCGTCATCGCGAACAAGACGCAATGCATGTTTCGCTCATCTTTAAGACATAGGCTTTGCGTATGTTAAAGAAGCCGCCTTAATTAAAACCTGTCGATTAAAGATCCCTGCCTCCTGCCCCCTCTCCTGAAACTGCCAATTAAATTAACGCTCGAAATCATTTTGGTTGCACGACGAATGTTTATTAAGTGTTTACGGGTATTTCAAAAAATTGTCTATAATTAGCAGGATAAAAATCGAAATCAAACGAAGTACATTTAAATAATTTATTTTCCTTTCATTTAGCCGTCATAAAGTGTAGCTAAATAAAGACGTTCCACTTTGAGTACGAGCAGAGGGTCGATCCTCCCCCCCCTTTCCGCTCTATCATTGGCAGTAATCAAGTTAATTCGGTCATCTCGTAAAGTATCTCATTTTTAAGGAAAACTGCCCTTTCCTTTTTACACGCCCATTGCTTGGGGATCCTTAAAAAAAAAAAAATAGGAGAAGGCACTCGCCAGTACATCCCAAAGTGGACATAAAGAATACTTAACTGTAATCTACCTGGTGATACGAATGTTACACGTCGCTATTAAATCCTTAATTGAAAACTTTTAATCAGACGGATCTTTTCGTTACAACTGCAAGGTACTAGGTACGTTTCAAGGATAACTTTTCGCGCGAGCGATTACTTGTGTCTTAAGAATTTAATCTCCAGTTGATTTTCCCCTAGGAAAGCGAACAATACACGTCAGCGATTGCCAACTTCAGTTTGGGTCTTTCCTAAACGGACCCAAAGTTGTTTCGCGCGGAAAGTGACTTTCCAATGGATGGTAGAAGGACAGGGAGTTAATGCTAAGCTCCTAAACAGTTTGATTAGCGGCAGTGATTAGATGGATTAGAAGTAAGTGGCTATAGTTACTACTCAGTCGTCACGCATTAAGGAAGAAAACTGTCCGGAAGGCACGAAGTTGCTGTCACGCGTGCTACTTGTCGAAGGATCGTAAAGCCTTGTCGACAAGTTTCGCCTACGCAACTATTACGTCGGAATACATTGCAGCGTTAAGAGCGCTGCCGTCTCATTACGTTTCGTCCTTAATTATTTAGTGCCTCGCTACGTTTAATAATTAATAAGTTACTTTTTCTCACGACTTACCTGATAGCTGTCTTTCCGACTGTGATCTGGGTTGTTGAAGGATCTGTAAAAAAAAGAAAAAAAATATATATATAAAATATGAAAAATCGTAATTCCAGAACTGAAGGCGTTACTCGCGTGGATAAAAAGGAGCCTTGAGAAGACGCCCTGTAGTGTCTTTGAGGTATATTTTATGTCACGTCAAAGATATTGAATGGAATATAAATGAAAATCCTGATAATCACGATTTTTTTTTAAGGATCTCAAATCGTCTTGGATTTCTCGAAAAAAAAGCACAGGAACACTTTCTTTATGAATTTTAATAATTTTTTTTTTCTCTACTGCTACCTATGTCTCTGTAAGAATGCCATCTGAAGTATTTGATATGTATTATAAATAGAATTTATACATAATGAAGCGTCGCGACGTCCTTCGTATCCTACCTCGGCACTGGTGTCCATCTGTGCTCTTTAAAATTGTCAGACAAAGTGAACCTAGCGCTGCTGGATTTGTGGCATTTATA
>JARPRG010000282.1:28750-54648 GCA_031001745.1 Hartigia nigra
GTAGAGATAAATCAAATTTGTATTATTAGAGTTGCGAATGGAAATGAAATTTCGGTAGTCTCTTAAAAACAAGATTCAGCGAGAGTCCGTAAACACGTATGACTACGCGGTATTCATTATTGGCATAAAGCAGACCTGTGTGTGTGTGTGTGTGTGGGAACGTCGAGCTAGAAAGTATCGTCAATGAGTCCAGGCGTCGCGACGACGATACGAGACGAGTCGGCATCGTATAGGATATACGAGGAAAGCGTCTGATAAATGACTCTGAAATTCTTTTAATGTTATTTTTAACGATTAGCTAAGTACGTCTTGAGAGATGACGAATTTATAGGGAGCGATGCGTAGAAATATCGCGCGAGCTACGACGACCACGAGCTTCAAGACTTTTGCGATTCAGCCTTAGCCTCCTTTTTCGAGCAGATGCTTATTTCCAAGCCGAACGCTTCACGGTCGCGCAGGATTCTCCGCGTCTGTCTAGAGATTTTCAGTAGGCTGGACCAATATCATAATCCTGTTTAAAGGCTGTATGTTTATACTATATATCGAGTGGGTAGAATTTGCCTACCTGGTCGATTCGTTCGCTCGTCTTCTCCCACGTGAGCTTTAAATACAGGGTGGTTATTCGAGGGTCGAAGGATACCATCCGATTAATACGTAACGCGGCTCACTGGTCCATTAGCTTTGATCATTGACGAACACGCGTGTAGCCAACGTGTTCGCGTGTGTACTCGGGGCCCTTGCAAAGATTCGATCGTGCATGCCAGAACGGTTTAGCTTCTATACGGGTAAGCTATTTTACATTGACGATTCTGGATATTGGAAAATTTCGTTAAAAAAACAAGAAAGTGTCCTTCCATCCCTCCCCTGTTACACGAGAAATCTTTAAAGCAGGAGAAAAAAAGTATTACATCTTCTTTGCGAATCCTACGTCCTCTTCAGGGAAACTTTCTAGACTCCTAAAGCTCTTAGTATTACTGGACGGAATGGAAATATCGTTTTCAGCTTCCAGGGATTCCTGGTAGTGGGCATTGCTGATACTATCGCCAGAATTCGTCAGATACATTGCGCAAATTCAAATATCACTTTAACGACGCACAGTTTAAACGTTAGATAAAAGGCATGGACTATTTCGACGCGTGGCTCTTTATAGCGAAAGAAAATATTTGAATGCCAGTCGTGCATTCGGACAGAGGGTGCTTTTAGCATCAAAGCGGCACTGACTAACCTTGAATATGTCTATGTATATCCAGAGGAAATTAATACTAGCCATAATGCTGGCTAACGTGAAATTATGCGGACAGTAAAATAAGCGCAAACGAATTTTCGACACCTTTAGAAACAACTGAAGAATCTATAGTTTCTTCGTAATTCATAAAAGATGTTTTGGCCGGTTTAGTCAAGATCGAGAGTAAGGATAATAAACGAGGCGCCGAGACGCTCGATTTGGTCATCTTATTGGCAAACAAGAATTTACGACGTGTCTCGGAATACATGAAAATAACATTCTACAAACATCCTTATATTAAGATTAAGAAATTGCTTGGATCTTTGGAATTCCTGATTATCGCAAGCTCAATATTTTCTCAAGATTCTCGTTGACTCTTATTCGAAATTGATATTATCCCTCTTGTTATTGTTTATCTTCTCAACGAACTACCTGCTACGGCCACCAGACGCAGATTGTAATTTCCCTCAAAGCCAATCGAATAATTATAATTGACTGGAAGAAGTAGTCCTCGGTGAAAATACAAATACCTGCATTTGCAATGGTCAATGTCGTACACGATTCATGTGGGCAGTGACTAATGGGTCCCATAAGCACGGATCGTATGGATCAACGAAGGACGAATGAGCGTACTCGTGGTCGAAGGGTATCTACACGGGGTAATCTCGATACCGAATGCCATACACGCTTTACGCCTCTATGATTAATAGCCATCGGGCGTCTAGGACTCAGCGATCAGGTTTAACCCGTGTTCTGGCGAAACGGCAACGTGAATAACTGCAGCCGTGAAAAGAGAGAGAGAGAGAGAGAGAGTGGGAGAGTGATAAAAGAGAATTCCAGAAAAGCTTAAATAATGCAGTAGACTTTATATCGACTCACCGTTGCATTTCGAAGTGTTTTTCCAACGTCGTTATTTTCTAAAAGTGGTGCACTGCTACTCTTGCTGCTCAGTTCAACCGGTAGAGGTTCCGGTTTGAGCTGTAAACTCGCAGCAGACGGCGAGGATGGTGCTCGTGGTGGAGTCTCTAGTAATTCGCCAGAACTCAAAGAGCTACTTGTAGTACCCGAGAGGCCTGGTGATAAATAAAAAAAAAAATGCTAATTGTCTAGAAAATTGTTTATTCAAAATATGGATATTTTACCTAAAGGCAAATTCGTCGGTCTGGATGGTTTGATCCTTGGCAAGGAATCGTCAAGTCCACTGCTGCTGTCTACAGCATCCTGAGAGTAAAGGTCATCGTTCTCTCGAGTTTGGGTGTGAACGCTCTCTCTCCGGATCCAAACATCCTGACAGGTTTTGTCCGAGCGGGAATTCAATTTTGAGGGTCTGCGTCGAATTCTTTCCCACGTTTCTTTGCGATGACACTTGGTCGAGCCTGATGCTGCTGATGGACCAATAATAAATGGAGTTAAAGATGGTAATCTAGTGAATTCACTGAAAAGTTAGTTTACATTGAACAAAGTGACTTACGCTTGGCCAATCTGCGATCTGTACTTCTTGGAGGACTAGCTGTACCAATTCCACTCTCTAATGGAGATGCTCTGTCAGTTGTATCCGGCGACAAACTGCCCGACGAAATTTCGTCCATGCTCTGCAAAAGATCCTGCGACGATGATGAGGATCTATTATCATCGTCTACAGTGTCCTGAGGAGATGCTGGGTCCAGAGTACTTTCATCCTGAAGGGATCGGGAATCCAGGTTAGATTCGGCTGTAAGAAATAAATGAGTATCATTATAGGTACAAAAAAATATAAGGAAAAAAATTGTATGGATAAAATTCAAGGATTTCTTTACCCCTGGGAGAGTCGCAATCGCTGACCCAAGTAAAACTCGAACTCCTCGAAATGGCTGGCGAGGTTTGCGTGGCCATGTCGGAGCAGGCTATGTTCTCCATTGGTGGACTGTTCGGACAGCAAGATCCTGAACCGTTTCGAAGACGCGACAGTAGCGACTGTAATGAAATTGGAAGCTGCAAAAATGATTAATTCATTCGGTATTAATCATCGGATAGAATTTTAAAGAAATTCATCGTAATTTTGAACAGTGACAATAATTCTCTAAACTCACCGAACCAGACCTCGCGTTCTGCTCCTCGATTCTCATGATTTCCTCATTCTCCAGCATCTTCCCGAATTTCCCACTTTCCACGCTCTCGACGGAAACGTCCCTCTCCGACTGAGGCAGATCGCAATTGACGCCAACGTCGTTACCCTTGCTCTTAGAAAGTATCGCGAATCTCTTGAGATTTACGGGACTGATCTCTCTCACGTCCTTGTCCGATTCCGAGAGTCTTTTGGCTGTGAGGTCAGAGCGTATCGTCAACGGCGAAACAGCACGTTTCTTCTTCATTCCATCCTTGGCCGAAGAATCAAGACTCTTCCTGCTGTCGCACCTTTCATTGGACATATGCAAGAGGTCTTGATCCGGAAGTGAGGATACTCTGACCAGTACGACGTCGTCCGAGATCTCATGGAAGACCGGGGTATGTCTCTTGCGCAGCAACTTGGAAAATGGCGGCTTCTTCTCTTCCGTTGGTGTGACTGGGGCCGATTTTGGCACGTTGTTCTCGAGTGACTTCGATCTGATGATCGTTTCGAGGTCGTTGCTCGCGAAAACGTCATCGTAGTCGGGCTCCATCGAATCATTCTCGGGCAGCTTAACCCTTTGAAGCTTCGCCTGAACGGGCTTCCTACGTTTCTGGTTCATTAAGTTTAGCGGCAAGCTAGTCTTTCTCCGGGCATCCAGATATCTCGGCGGTAGCTTAGACTTCGACTTTGACTTTGCTGAAGGCAGCCGAGATGCTTTATTAAGATTCTCCGCCCCCTCGACCCCCCTGTCCTCACTCTCATCTAGTACTGCTGGCTCTACCTCGCTAAATTCTAAAGTACTCTTTGGTTCCCGCTTAACAACATAGTACTCCGAAGGATGCTTGGAAGATCTTAGACTCTCCAAGTCCAATGGAAGACTAGAACAATTTGTCTTGGATGATTTGGTCGCGATCGTGACGCAACCACTTGGTTCGTCGTAATCGGAACTGCAAATCTCTTGATCCCGATCAAAGGACACGGGACCCGTCAGATTTTTCGGCAAACTCACACTCTTCCTGCCGGCCAGCTCCTCCGTTATTCGGTCCCGCGGTTCGTCGTAGTCCGAATTCAACATGCGCCCTGTACCTCCGTCAATTTCTCCATTCTCGTAAATACTTTCGGACAGTTTGACCTTCTCTCTGACCTCGTCGTAATATCTGCCCGAAGCTACAGCAGAGGAATTTTTCATAACCATCTGCTCGTAACGACTCTCGTCAGAACTTTCGCTATCGGAAATACCAAATTCGTTAAGCAATTCCCTATACTCGATCTTACGTTGTTCCTTCGGACAATTTTTCCTCGAGCAATTGATCTTCTCGTTGTTCAAGTCGCTTATTTCCTTGGCTATTATGGTATTAAATTCAGCCAGTATATTTTCGGACCAATCGCCATAATCGTCCCTGCCGATCGTATTGTAAGGTCTGGAATTTTGTCTCCTGAGGATATTCGTTTTGCTCGGCAAAGACTTCGTTCGATCGCTAATCGATTCCACGGGTCCGTTTCGAGAGTTTTCCAAAAATCTCCGCTCCTCGACGATCTCAAGAGGAGTGGCTGGAACGGATTCGATGATCTCTCCGATTTCCTCCTAAACAAAACAAAACAAATATTTCACTTAGCTTACTAGCATTTCAAAACAAAATATATATGCAATAGAGTAAGTAAAGCTAATAGGCTTTTGCCAAGAGTCAAGGCTATGCACACGCGGTCCTGCATAATGAAGCGGTTATGAGGCTGGTAAGCATCGATGCGAGTCGGGGTCCTTGATACGCGAGATATAATAAAATAAAATAAAATAAGAGTGAAATAAAAAAGAAGAGGTGAAAAGAGTGGGCGGGGGGGGGGGGTGGGGAGGGAGGGCACCAGCCTCATAAAGAGGGCCAATCACAAAAACATGTAGCGAAGAAGAAGGATCGAAGCCAGGAGCACGAAGCGTCTCAAGGCTCTCGTACGTTCTCAGATAAATGACGAAGAGGGAAAAGAGAGAGAGAGATTGAGAGAAAAATAGACTACACATCGATGTTACACAAGCTACGTGTGTGTCCTCCTCGGCCAAATTGAATTTGCATAAGTCGAGCTTGCAAGTATCGATCAGCTGGATCACGTGATTCGCACGGATGTAACGACGCCGACGCCAACGTCGCTGAGTGATCAAGCCGTGTCAGATCCCGAAGATGTATCGAATTGTAGGAAATACACTTGCCGGCGAAGTCTCAGAGCGCCTCCAGAGATGAAGCCTGATCGGAGCAACGTTCAACGTTCGACCACTTAGTCCTCGAGTACATAGATGCACGATATATTAACGCAGGGACTTCGGTGCACGTGTGATCGAGCGTCGACGTCGACTACACGAAGACCCACTTCGACGAAAGTTAAAGCCTGCCGCTAGATTTTCAATCCTTTTATTCGCTGCAGCTGAGCGCACTGCTAATCCACGATAATTCCCAGCTGAACATGCTCTGGAAGGAGTCGAGAGGAGTGGATAGGCACTTTGTTAATTGACAGGAAAAAAAAACAAAAACATGACCCCCCCTTCCCCGAACCCTCCAGCGAGATAGATCGACGCGCTTCCGATGATTCACTTCTTTCGATATAAGGTCCAGGTTACAGTGAAACGGGTCCCGTATGGAAAATATCTCGAAATTCGATTACCACTTTACTACGATATCGATTGGTCGTCGCAATCGATCGGAGCTCAGTCACGTAGAGCGTAATGGTATGTTTCTATGTATAAGATCTAAGCGACATTGTATTTGATCTTTCGTACAGAGAGTGCGGGATGCTGGGTAGCAGGAGAGTAGAATATTTGGAATATACACGAGGACCTGGACTGTATCGTTGAATGTATATATATTTATAAATAAATAGGTCAACGTTATTGTTATTGTTCATTGCATTAATTAACGTACATCTGTTAAATCCCGTTGGAGCGATTGGAGAATCGTAAGAAGAGGGGAAAAGGTTAAACAAGGAAGAGCAGTAAGGGTCAGGATAGCAGAAGGGACCGTGACGTGGCGCAACGTAAACGCACCCCTTATTTATGTAATGTATACATATATTGTGCATAGAGAACGTGGGAACAGGAGAATAGGACAAGTCAAGGAGAATCCTCGTGTACACGTACAAGAGTCCTTTGGGATCAGCCTACGTGCGATTAGATACAATTGACAATATTTTTCAATCGCCAGACACACCTTACGTTATTCCATTCAGGAATAACTAGCCTGCATAGATATTCGTAATAAAGGTTAAAGGAGAGAGAGAGAGAGAGAGGGAGGGAGAGAGAACTAAAGGCATCCAAGTGATTTCTATTGTCAAAGCTTGAAGCGTCGAGGAACGCGCGAACGTGGAACTCGTAGTCGTAGCCTCTGCCAGAGCGATTAGAGCTAACATGGCGGTTGACAGAAGTCGTGTCCGACTACTTAGCCAGAGTGCGCGGCAGCGATCAATTATCATTTCACAAGCGACACGAGGCTTTAACCACGCCTGCGATTTGATACGGTGTTACTTTCACACTGCTACCAAGACTCCTCGCGGGAACGTTACTGCACGCTCGGCGTAGGCGTCAATCGGAGGAAACTGGCAAACCGCAGTTCGGTGCTGTGCAGAGCTTAGAACGCAATTGCGCATTGACACGTGATCACGTGACCGGTCGAAGAGGAAGGGATCAAAAATAGAAGAATACAGATAAGAATTTTTGCGAAAAATAACGTTAAAGGTACCTGATACGAGTAAAATCGAATTTCATAGAAACTAGGGCAGCGTTCGTGCCGGGGGCGTTGGCGCGTCATTGCAGTATATATATATTTATATATTTATATACTGCACCTCGTTCTCGATATCGAAAAACTTGGAGATCTCAATGAAACTGCATCTATAAATGCAGCTGGGTTATGCAAGCGATACAGCAAGATAGACGAACGATACACCAAGCGTATCGTTAGGTATCAATTAGAAATCGTCTTAATTAATTAGCCGACTTGTATTGAGGTGGCTGGGATCAAGGCGCGCGTGAAAGGCTCAAATAAAAAAGAAACAAAAGAAAAGGAGCGATCCTAATTACACGGCGTTATATCATTCCGTTGCTGTCCATGGTCGTTCGATGGAGAATTCTCCCAGTTAGAAAATTAGACATGGTACGGGTGATAGCCGATGGACGCGTAGGATTCCCACTTAGGAGATCGTTCCTTGTAAATAAAGTCGCGCGAAGAAAGTAGCTCGAGTAGCTACGAAGGATCCTTAGTCGTAAGAGACAAGATGGCGGTCTTGAAGAAAAGATATATATATACCAGCCGTAGTACCGGAGCTCCTTGGCTGCGCAATACGCAGACCGTATAAATCTCCGAACGGCACGTGATAACCTCGAACGAACCAGGACATCGCCTGAATGTCCGGATGCATGTATAAATGCACTGAGCGATCGCGGGTTCCATTGGCAAGGTACGATAAAAATGATTATTTCGAAGGTGTCAGAGGACGGTAAAAGACGCGGGGTTGCCCTGTTGCACAATGTCTCTGGGATTCACGTCGGTGAATGAAATTTATCGTGGACGTACGCCGAGTCGAGAAATCCGAGCCAATGAATAATTCAAAAAGTGATAGGACGCAGATGACGCCGATGCTGGGTGCTACGGGTTTTGCCGTGCTGGGTTATATACGCAACATGCCGGTTTCTGGCAGCAGTCAAAGGATCAGCCGGACTCCAGAAGCGAACGGGGTTTAAAATTCCGACAGGAAATTAGCACGTTGCACGTAACCCACGAAATACTCGGCCAGGAGTAATACGATTATATTCGTATATCGTGACATAAGGGAAACGTGTAATTTTCTTTGATTGTCGGTAGAAAGCCGAGAGCCCATCAGCACTTCGAACATAATGAGTAGCCCGGCAGACTCTTCCGACTCGACGATTATTACTCTTGATTCTGACTGACGAGAAAGTGTTTTCTCTCTTCTTTACCTACCTTGTCCGCCTATCTCCTACCTCTCTCTCTCTCTCTCGTTGTACTGTAACTCTTGCTCGCGTTCTCCTGTCAGTTTGCTCTTCCTTTCCGTGTCTACGTCTTGCATATTCTACACCTGTATCAAAGGGAACGGGACCGCCTCCTTACGTACGTGTAGTTTCGTCGGCATTAATAGGTCAGATATGTTGCGGCTATAAGAAACGGTATCTTCGCCTTCGAGTCGCTCGAGGCCACAGAGACAGTGTCGAACTTATCGGCTCATTCGGTACGAACAATGTATCGGTAAGGTTAACTTATACTGGAGTGTGTATAGTGAAACGGGTTATATACTTGACGAAAATAATGAAAAAATGCAATATTTTATGTCCTTTAAAGAATCCTCTTCGGGATGGATGCATTTGACGTGCGGAGATGATGACTCGATGGGACACGTGTTGCTTGGAAACTTTATGACGAAACGAAGGATCGTTGATGATCGCGGCCAACCGTGGCATCGTGGCGCAGACTGATCGAGATACACGAAATCAAGGACAACATCCTTTGCCACCTTCTCGCGACGCGAAGGAACCTCAAGGATCGATTGTAATTGCGAAAGACATCGGTCGACCAGCAGCCAATCAATGCTCTTGTCCTAAGTGGAACAAAATCGGATCTCCTGGCGATCTGCAGCATTCGCAATTCAATATTTCGTCAAACAAATAAAATACACGTGTGTTTTAATCGAAGCACGATCATCAGAATCGATTAATCGAACATTTCGAAATCCTCTCGAATCATTGAGTATTAAGTTAAAGTCGATCGACGCTGTCGACAGTTGCATTTCTTTTCACCGAATAACACGAATACGATGTTAAACTATTGTCTGCATTCGAGCTTTATGTGGAAATCTCAAAAATCCATAATTCCAGAAAATCAGTCAAGAAAAACAAGACTCAAAAATACTAGGAGCCGGAGTTCGCCCGAGGTGATAAATAATATTTCTAACTCCTGTCCGGGTCAATAATATATCGTAATTCAATAGTTTCGTTATCTACTATGAAACGTGCATAGAAACGGCAGCCCGTCCTGCAAATTCTCGTGACAGTGACATCAGCAGTCAGGAACTTAGAACCGACTTTAATAGGCTTAATGCCGCGGAGTCGTGGCCCGACCTCCTACTTTCATAAATAATCTTAATAACGCAGCAACGTACAAACGTGCGCAAAGACAGTGGCAGCGCTAACAATTTCGGCTTTGACACTTCGAAACCTTGATGAGACCTTAACAAGGTAGAGACCACTGTAAACCTCGGAATCGAACCACGTGCTGTATCTAGGTCACTCCCGTGTCGAATTGCGTGTTCGACTAAAATCATTATTTCCGGTACCGAATATCCCCTCCCCCCAACAAATCTTTTGTCCTTTTTATCAAATTTCTTCAAGAATAATATTGTACGTTCATCGGCGACAAATCAAACAGCTATTCGTGCATCGAAAGTGGCAGGAGAATCGATTAATTTTCATGTTACCGGCAGAATCCTCCATCGAACACGACAGCCAAGCCGTCGATATACGTAAGGGCAAGTTCACACGTAATAATTAAATTGACAATGGCTTATCCGTTAATCTACGCAACACCTGGTTCTGTGTGGAGATCACGCGATAGAAACCATTAAGGAATCGACACACCGACGCAGAAGGCATCGTGAACGCGCAAGAGGAAACCCGCAATACATAAATGCAGCCACGATAAATCCCAGATCACAGTGAATCACTGTTCGCGCATCTTAGCCGGCTTAGAGATTTGCTGCCGAGCGAGTGGAGTCGTAGCAGCGCTACGAGACTAGAAGCACAAGATTTATGTTATTCCCTGTCACGTCTGCACGGAGTCACGACTGAGACGCAATAAACGATGCTCACTTTTAATTGGTCTAGAGACACTCACCCACCTTGGTAACACAGGATCGACGGTACTTATACGAATGATCGCACAAAATTAACTATATATAGGACATGCCAATGATAAACACAGAGATCGATCAGCTTCAAAACAACTGACGAATCATTTGAAGCAGCGAATCAATTGGACTAGGGGAGATTGAAGTTACTCTAAGAACCCGTAGCGCTTGAGACGACACTGGAGCAACGGCAAAGAGACAGTAGAGTTCTCATAAAGTGTCTCACGGTGCATGCAGGCATTCGAGTGTCCAAAAAAAAAAAGAAAGAAGAAAAAAAATAGAAAAAAAAGAGCCATGCAGTGGTAGAACACTGGCTATAAAGTACACGCACGCACCCACACGCACGGTCGGTCGCAGATCTTCCGCGAAGGGTCTGCGAAATCGAATGCACATGCGTCTGTTGCTGCTGCAACGTCGCGAAGCTGCAAGTGTTTAGAGCGAAGTTACGCGAACTTGCGGCGAGCACTGAGAGTCTACACGAGTAACCGAGCGAGAGTCTCGTTATTGAGTGACTGACGGACTGGTATCGTTATACGTTGGGGCCAGAGAGAGAGAGAGAGAGAGGGAGAGGAAATGCTCGAGGCACGGCATTGAGAGACACACGCCTTCTTCTCTTAATTTCTTCTTGCGTGAAGACCTGCGGCAACCACTATTACTGTATACCTTGTATTGCTTGGAGTTACGATCTGCCGCTTGCGCGTCCAGTGCTTTTACTTTTTGGCCGAAAAGGGGATTTATTGAATTTTGCCGAAGAAGCGGGAGAGAAAATTGTATCATTCAAATATGATAAGTGGGCTTGGTCCGAAATTCTCGATAACGTCGATACGTTTTGTATAGGATAATTTTATTTACATTGTAATCTGATATCCATGCTGAAGAACCAATGATAGGAATCTTGTTGTTTGCCACCTAGTGAGCCCTTTTATCGTAATCGCGTATTGTTACGTTATAATTTAATCCACGCGTTAACGCCGATCTTGCTCTAAGATCTACTTGAACTTAGATCACGGTCAGTGACGTAATCTTACGCCTCGGGGAAGCAGAGCACGTGTTTTGGCTCAGTTATTATTTGGGAAGACGAAACGGAATAATGGAAAACAGTCGGGACGATTATCGATCGTATTGATTGTTTTTTTTTTTTTTTTTTCATGTGTCACTGGGTCTTTGGGACTAAAGTGAAGCTGACTGACGAATGTATCGTCATGGTTGACTCGACGTACGTTCGGGCGACGTAAAGAACGCGCGAGAGCGTAAAATGCTAAGACGTAAGAGATACGACGAAGAAACCATCGAAGCAGCAGGAAGGAGAGCCAAACCAAATCAGGAGCCAATTGGGCGTGAAATGATTAAATTGATGAGGGAGAGACCTCGGCAGCCTCATGATTCAGGTCTTTTGGTCATCTTATTCTTATTCCTGTTTACGTCTGAATGGCATTGATTGGACGTTTAGGATCGGACAAAATACACTTTTACGTTTCTTACACGATTAGACTGACAAAATACGTACCTTGTCGGCGAGAGAAACGTGAAATCATTGAAAAAGAGTCATCAGCAACGATATAGATATACACGTAAGTACTTTGAAATTATTCAAATAAGGTCAAAAGCTTGAACAGTGTGAATTTCGAATATTGCGCAAGTAGAAAATAAGCGACTTGGCTTGACTTCCACCGTTTCGTTACGTATAACGGAACGTGACCGTATTCGACACGCAATATATAGTTAGCCCTGTTAATTCAAAGAAATTATTGAATAACGTTTAACGAAGAAAAAAAAAACAAGTGAAACAAAGTCAAGCGGAAAGGAAAAATTAAAAAAAGAAATGGAAAAACGAAAAATCCAATTTTTAAGAATCGATCGAGTAATTGACTGGACAATTTTTGACTCCGGTAACACCGAGTCTTTGTTACTCGAATCAAAGTAACCCTCACCCACTTACGCAGTCTGACCTTACGTAATTAAATTTCTCGGGTCTGCTTATGCATCCGTGTCGATTCCCGGTTGCACCAAGGTGCATAGGTAAGATATTTATCGTCGGGCCGACACAATCAAACGATTGGTATGGGATTGGCCGATTAGAGCGGATCCCACCAAAGTGAACGATCGATCTTAATATTTCGATTTCACAATGAGCCGCGCGTGGGTGCTGCAGTCAGGTACGGGTTCGCCCACTTGAAATAAAGTGTGAATTATCGGTGCTCGATATCGGAACGAAAAGAACGACCGAGTAGGTGAGTCGCCGACAGGTTTCATTGAGATCGCTAATTTCTTATTGTTTCGATAAGAAGTCTGCCGATAGTAGATAAAGCCATAAGATTCTCAGGTACGAGTTACATTTCGAGAATGTTAAGAGTGACAGAGAATAAAATCGGTGCACCTGCACTCGGGCACTACTGTACGGTATAAAGTTTTTATTAGCTGTCAGAGTGTAAATAAAGTGTTGCGGCGAGCGGCGTGAAATATATATGGTCAACTTCCGTAGGCCGTAAAGGTAGTTAAGAAGTCGATCGCGAGTGAAAGTGTCGTTTGGACGATTTAATTGAAGGAAACCGTCTAGAAAAAGTTAATGGCTTCTGAGGATGAGAAGGACGAAGACGATCAAAGGCCGAACGATTAGAAAAGTATTGGTGTCTAGTGAAAGATAAATTCTATCGATTGGATCTGACCGTGTGGAAGCAGCCAACGATACCAGAGATCCAAGAGAGAGAGAGAGAGAGAGAGAAGGTATCGTCGGGAATTATTACGACTGCTCGAGCAACGAATGGAAGAGAGACGAGAGTATAGGGAATCGAGGAGAAAGAGAGAGAGACAGCGTAAAAAAAGGATAGTCCTGAATCAAGAGGACTTACAAGAGAGCGAATAGATAAGTGCTGCCATTGGAACGACTGTTGGAAAGATTTCTACATTAATTATCCGTAAATTGGTCTTAAATTACACGGATTCCGGTAAAGCTGTAAAATAAACAGCAGCAGCTACTTTACTAATCATCGAGGCAATACTAGAGTCCCTAATTGAGAGTGCTTAAGCGCCAAAGCGTCCTGAGAATATTTATTACGAAAGTGACCAAGTTCGTATCGCTTACGGGCTTGTAAGTGGTAACGCTGGCAGCCCGTATGTCAATGAAATTATTAAGTAATTAGGTGTGTACATTAATGTCGTGGGAGCCAAAGCGTTGAGCTTTGATGTGGCCGCGGACCGAAATTTCGTCGAAAATCATCAGCCAGTCATTTCGGACCACGTTTTAACCAGGTCACAGTGTATAGCGCGAGGTGAGAATTTTTTTCCTCAGATTTTTTTTGTTTCTTTTTTTCTTCCAACAAAGCAGGATACGGCTATCCCGTGACCGGGATGCAACGTGGACATATGCAGAAGGCAAAGGGGCCGTTTAGCATAAACGCTAGGGAATACATATGTTTCGTGGTGCCGCGAAGACAGTCGGGTCCGCATAAACCGGAGTACTAACTTCGCCTCGTAAATCATAGAGATAACGTAGCGAAGCCACACCATAGAAACGGCTGGTTTATTATGGGAGTTACCTATATATATATATATATATGTAAGGCTACGTAACGTAATTAATTATGGTCATTTTGTCCGCGCGAGGCTAAGCTAACGCGCCTTAGGGGCATCGTCGATCTTACTCGCTCGCTCTGTCTCCGTATCTCTCTCTCTTACTCATTTACTCGCACGCGATATTAACCTAATGCTGAATTATTCCTACGGCTTAGGACTCGCTAATGCACGTAACGATCAGCGACCCGTAAATTCCGAAAATTCATTTCTTCGTTACACGCGTAAGAGACAAAAGGCGTATTTCTAAGCGCGCGCCTGGGATTTTCTATCAGGAAGCTGCGTCGAAGCATGGGGATGGGAGTCCTGGTTTGGTTGGTGGGGGCATCGCGGAATACGAGGAATCGCTGTAATTCAAAGGTTTGAAGAGTTTTATCATTAACCCTGACAAGATAATAATAAGGCAGCAGGTCGAGTCGAGGCGGCGAACGTACGTTTACCAAGTATGGATGGAAGCGGCTTAAGGAGTCCGAGGAAAATAAAATCACTATAGAACAACCACCACTCAGGACGCAGCATCCACGGCTCCGCTCTCCTGTTTAGGATAAACCACTCTTTATCGAGGCTACCTTTACGTCGCTGATGCATTTTAATTTTGACTTCTTATGCACGGGCGACTTTACGTTCCGTCTCTTTGGACGACCTCACCTCGCACGGAAACGTCACTCTCTTGAAATTCCTAACGTGCGATCCCATTTTTCGCGATTCGCGCCCGCATTTGCCATTCTGTGGAATTTCGATCTGTACGTCGAGTCTTCGTGGATCAGCGACGACTCGTGAGTTAACGATCGCCTCTAAAGGCTAAATGCGAATCTTAGTATTTTTCCTCGATTCTCGGACGCGGAGACGTCATTGGAAGAAAAAGTTAACGTGACCCGTTTTACATGTAGCCTCTTTTTTCCTTTTTTGTCTTTCCTTTTTTTTTTTACCAGTCGCTATGCTCGATCAAAGATGGCCCAGTGAACGAAGGAGCTTAAACGATCTTGAGATCTCGAGATCTTGGACAATATCCCTAGGCTATTTGCGCTCTTACGTTATTGCTTCTTTAACACTGAAAAACGTCCGTCGTTAATCGTAATCATCGCTCATCGTCGTATAAACTTTTCATACTTTCCGAGAATACCGTCCTAAGGGCCTCGATAGTTCATCAGAAAGAGTGAACAAGAGCCCCAAGCGAAGTTCGCGCTACGAGTATAAAGAGTCAGGAGAAATTTGGTTTCTCGATGGACCTTGAACAATATTCCATTATGAGTCGGAGGGTCTTCAGCGAAAACCCGGCGAATACCAAGCAATAAGTATAGATAGAGTAGAACGAAAGAGCGAGATAGAGGAGAAGAAGACCAAAAGGATGAGAGAAAGATGAAAGAGAGGCCAGAGAAACCTGGGAATCGCGTCGCTAAGCTACCTCCAGCAGACTACGAGACAATGCGGAGGACAATAAATAATGCGAGAGTCAATAGCGAGAGAATAAAAAAGAATGGAATAATGGCGACTCGCAGCACCACCGGCTTTCCGTCGTTCCTCTGCTTGCTTTGTCCCTTTTTCAAATTCCGCGTTTAAAAGGCGTGGTAAATTTTCGACGACTCAACGGCGATCCTGTGTCGCGATATCGCCGATCCGGAGTTATACTGCCTTGACCACTCGGATAGTCTTGGCCACTGCATTTTATTACGATTTTAGCTTCATCTGGCTCCAGGCAAATTCTTACGACCATCGACCCATATCGTCTTGATAGCCAAGTCCTAGTGAACGCTTCGCTTCTCTACAAGTCGTAGATTTTCGGAAGAGTCCGAGAAGTGCGCGAAGGTCTTTTAAACCGATGAGAAAACTCATAACTGCAATTGCTGCGAAACTCAATCGGCTCATTGGGAATTCTATTGACGAGTGTAGCGCCGGGAGCTGTCCTAATACGGCAGGTTGTCGTTTCTCGGCTCAGCAAGAAAATGCACCGACTAGCTGCTGCTGCTGCTGCATTCGCGACAGCAGCAAAGCTTGAGCACACGAAGCTCAATGGCTGCTCAATGCTCGCAGAGACATTGCTTTATGATACCGGAGAGAAGGTAGGAGACACTACGTTGTATGCTGTGTTCCTCGATTGTCATCCGAGCGTTCTTGCCGAATCGTCAAAACAGTCCAAGAAATATTTGTTCGCTTAGAAAAAAAAAAGCAGATCTTTTTTATCGACAGCTTTGAAAAGCTTTCACGGATCATCGATAGAGTGACAGGTAGTCGAGCAATGGATTCAAATACATCTCGGTACAATGCCATTTGTTCACTGGGAAGGTTGATCGGCTACTAGACTCTCTGTAAAGTCGTAACTAATGTAGGATTGCGTCGGGATATCAACTCTTCTTGTCAACCACTCGTATTAGACTTGTTTCAAGAGGGTACAGGCCTGTGTAACGTGTAGCCACATCTGCGCCATTATACGGCACGAGAGAGGGAGAGAGAGAGAGAGAGAGTATTTCTCGGGGAATGTCTCGTCTCTTCGCGGGGAATCGTTCACGGTTCGTTGAACTCGCTTTGCACGAGATCGGTCGAGTCGTTTTTATCGAGCTTGCAAGGCGACGTTTTTCGAGCGAAAAGAAAATCGAGAATCGACGGCTATTTACATGTGCTCCGTATGCAGTGTATTTTTCTTCTTGTGAATATTGGAGAGAGGATCGTATAAGGCCCCTTGTAGAATTCATGGAAATTCCATATTGGCACATGGAATGTTAGAATCGCTAACGGTGAAGAAAGTACGAGAAAAAGATTGTATATCGATATTCCCTGACAGCTGCAGTAGCGACTCTGGAAACACTGGCTTATAATTTCGTGTGAAGCTTTTCTAGTGTACCGACTGTTATGCCGAGGAAGTTTGGTGAGCGCAATGTCGGTAAGCACAGGAAGCGCCATCTGGCAAGCAGTGCTCGAACTAGGCCTGTACCTCGCTTGAAAAGGAGAGTGTCTGCAAAAAAAGAGTGACTGCACTTCCCCGCCGGAAGAGTAAATGCTTGGAAGGCGGTTCGTGTCCCGAGTGCATTCCTGAGGCTGCCTGCGAACGCACACATCATAAATAAATTCAGAGTGCGACTCTCGACTGGCTTTTTTGTCGGACAATAAGTGCCCCTTAAATAAAAGTGAATTGCTTTGCTCTTGTTCCACGACTTTAAAGCAGCAGTTGCGGCGAACCGAGCAATGCCGGGCACTTAAAGAATCTTGACTTTTTCGACGAAAGTCCAAAAAGCTCGAAATGCGTCAAGCGAAAACTGCAAAGTGAATTCTTCCGTTAGAGGATGCACGATTTTTTGTGTTTTCTAATAAATCCTTAATTTCTTTTAATCCGATAATATACATCCTTACGACGTAACGAACAATCGTCAGAGGTTTGTTTGGTACGGAGGAACCGGCAGTGGTCCATATTAACCAAAAGGCAGGAACTTAAAAAGAAATATATAGATATATATAAATATAAAGAAGAGAGCCAAAGAACCAGCAGTCTTAAGATCACCGCACGAGGATCTTCCCACACAGGATCACGACAAGATTACATTGCAGGATCCTCGGCGGAGGATCATATTGCCTTTGTGCGCAGCACCCGTGGCATCTGACCCTCTCTCCAGCCTCTCGTATAAAATACCCAGAATAAGATCACACGCGTTGTAAAAGCATTAAGTGAAACGTTCAACGGGCGTATCTACCGTCGGTTTTATATTACGGGGAGAGGAGCAAAAATAACATACTTATTCAATTTTTGGATCTCTGACAGGATTTCAGGACCTATATCCAAACGCACTGTACGCACGTTCACCCAATGATTTTTCAATGACCGTCCAATGGATTGAATTAAAAAAAAATTTCTCTAGATCTTTTTTTCCATTCCATATCCCCTCTACTGATTTTGAATCCGCTCCACATAAAAGCGCTCCTACCGTATCTAAACTTACGTAGAATCGCACAAGAATCTTCATACGAATTAACGCATGCAGCCAGTACATGGAATAGAGGATTAACGGGAATTAACGGAACGACAACAGAAATACATATATTCGCACGCGACAAATGGCGTTCATTGGGTCAGCTGCAGCTTCGTTCCTTAAAGTTCCTACGCGGTTCTCGCTCGTATAATATATAAGCCGTCAGTAATAAGCCTCTCGCGATTGCAATAATTACGCACGCCATTCCGCGATTACGCAACGGCACATTAATCGCGATGACACGAATACGTAACGGAGAAAAAAAAAAGTGCCGCGACCCAATCGCCGCCTCCAGCTACAAAATTCTTTCTAGATCCTCGATCGTAAAAGATCAGGATAAATAAGTATTTCATCCATACCCTTAATATTGTCATTATCAATTAACTACTTATTGACCCCCTCTCCCGGCTCCTCTTTAGCAAGACATTCGTTTTCTCGAACGACGCCAGGCGACCCAATTTCCTGCGAAATGCCAGAAGTCTGATAGAACGGAGCAGAGATACGACCGGACGCGAAGCTTGTTTTTAACGCATGGCGAATTCATCCCGTCGCACTCTCGTGTCACGTATCTCCTTGGACACGTTCGACCGAGATATTTTGACATGTCATCCCTGGGCCCGGTGTAACGAAATACGACGGAATTACACGAATGACTTTTACCAAGGTCCGTACGATCTTCCGTTTACGTGTCGTTGAAAAAGATTTGGCAATTTAGTGCAGTAGGTGGATCCTGTCACCGGCGTACGTTGCCACGCACGAAGTTGCCAATATACTCGGATGAAATCGCTTCCGCAGTCGTGAAATTAGGATCGACTCGCAAACTCGAAGAGCAAATGACACGCGACCTGTCGAAGGAACACGAGGGTCTGAATAAGGAAGGACCCTCCTCGATTCGAATCACAGTAATGACTGCGTCCTACGTATTATACGTAACGAACTAACCCGAGTGGCCCAAACGAGTACATGACGAGCCGCTAATTGTGCGGCTAATTGCACGCATTACGGAATCCACATGAAGCGACGGTTACTTAGACACCGCGGCACGCATGAGCTCTGATGCCGTATATAAATTCAAGGTTAAATACGCACGCGGAACGCAGTTAACGCAATTACGCTTTACGAGCGTTCGATGAGGATCTTAGATCGAAGGAGCCAATGAGATATTGACTTATCGGCAAGAATTTTACCGTCTTTAACGTTTGCACGGTGCAATGGGCTGTAAAAAGTGTAAAAGCGAATTCCTTCTCGTGGACGGAGTGGGGGAGAGGTATTTTTGCGTGGTTGGCGAAAGTCAAAAAAAGCCTCGAGTTATAGGCACGTTAAAATAAACGTTTCCCAAGGACCAATATGGTTTTTGAAGTCGGATCGTAAAATCAATAATTTTCCCTTATCTTGTTGTCCTTACGTCTCCGCTTAGCAAAAACATCCGTAGCTCGCGCATGCGCAGTTACCTTATGTACGTTTAGCAACACCAGTAAAAAAGCCAGCAACTTATGCTCTATGCGCAACCGCATTGGCACATTTCCTCGGGCACTTTACGACGGGCTTTTCTTACGCGGCAAGAGGATAATTATATAACGGATAACGCAAAATAAATAGATAGCCATTACGTATGCCCATTCCAGACACGCAAGTTTCAATCGCAAGCACGGGATTGACGCTGGAATCAAAAAGACCGACCGATTCCCTTTAGATTTTTTTAATGAATTTCCTCAATTAGTGGATTATTAAAATACACTCAATTAGCAAGCTGTATTATTGATTTTTTTTTCAATATGCAAATATCGTTACACTGTTCCTTCGATACTCTTCGATATCTCAGTGCTCGTGTTTTATCATTGGTCTATTGTGTGATTATCGATTGGATAATGAATCTTCTAGTAATTCCCTAATTAGTCAATTTAGCTAATTGACATATCCGAGTAGTATGGATACTGGGTCATTACGAATTCGATTCTGTATAAATTCATCGTCTATCGATACTAATAGTATCTGTAAGAAGATCTCCTACAATCGCGTAAGGATTCTCCATTATTCTTTACGCTGTGCAATCATGAGTTTCCGCCTAGTATTTAAGCGGCCTACAGTTCTGTACTAATTGCAACTGTTTACGAGACTAATCAACGATATCAGTCACTGACCGTTATCTACCGCCGTTTCCGATCGATCCTCCCTCAATACTTACGATCCGCTCAAGTCGGTGGTTCGTCCGCACTAATTTCTATCTCATTAAAATCCCTCTTAATTGGTCTTCAGAGCGAGTGCTAATCGCGCCGTATCTCACTCATTTCTTGCCGTCTTCGTGCGCACAGTACGCGGCTGGATTTGTGCAAAGAAAAGATAATGAACAAAAATTCAAGAAAAAAACAAAAAAAATGACTCAAACATAAAGAAGTCCAGGACAATTACCGTGGCCACTAATAAGCGTAATTACAGACTCTACCGGCTCTCATACTGCGACCCGAGTCTTCCTAGATACTCGCAAAAAGAAATCCCATTGTGTTCAGCAATTACGCACAGACAACAACTAACTCCACGATACGTATCGATTATCGATTATTTTACTCGAAAAAATCGAAATCCGCAATCGCAACGCCTGTCGTCGTGCGTACAGGATGACACAAAATCAACAGTCGAACGCCGTCAGGTCTCTATGTATGTACAGCACGTAACATTTTTTTCTGTAAATATTGAAATCTCAGCGACTGCTTACTATCGATTATCGAACGGTGTATCGACACAAGCCAAATGACGCAACTACCGTCATACCGTTAAAACCGCTCCAGGATAAATATCGCCTAATCTGACAAGCCAAACGGATTTCCAAATTTCTTCATTTTTTTTTTGTCCACGTTTATTCCTGATCTGTCGATCGATCGAATATCTTCTAAAAATCCCTCAAACTTCTGTAAAAACCCACAAAAATATATACATAAAAAAACACCGCTACTTCTCACCAAACTTATTTCCAGAATAAACCGAAATATCTGTAAACCATAATAAACGCAATCTCCAGCAAAGTATAAACAGCAATGAAAAGTGTCTACCTACAGTGATCCCATGATCCAAGTGAAGGTACACAACGTGCTGTTGCAGACATCGAACAACTCGAATGTAGCAATCTGGCGAACTTCAGGAAGGTCAATCATAGGAGCCAGTGAATCGTGCGCAATGCAGTTATCCCGCGATTGCAGATGGATCGTAGCCGCTTGTGTGTAAAGCGGCGCGAAAGTCTGCTGCGCGCGTCCATGGATACGTGCCCGAGGTGAGAAGGTGTACCGATCGATCGGCTGATCGTTCGATCATCCGAAGTGACTAAACGAGCGGGCATTACCTGTTACTCGAGTTCGAATCGGTCAATTTGCGGCACGATTCGCGCGTTACCGTCTTACGAAACGAAGCGTTGCACGAGGCGATAGGAAAAGGACTATATATAACTATACTACACATATACCATACAATTCTTTCATCAAGACGGTTCTCTTTCGACATGGAATTTTCACGTAATACTTCTGCCTGAACCATAACTCATCATCGACCCGATATAATGATCAGACGCGAGAAGCCTATAGAAGATATCGATAGAAATCATCTGGGTCTCCCCAATCCCCACCCATAGATTACGTCACACTTTCATTTACCTAGCCAGCAAGAGGTTACCGTCAATGAGGATCAAAGTCGGACTGCTAATTAACATGTACCGTTATTATAGAGGAAGGACAATTTACCAAGAGACAAAACGGAATTAAAGTGCATTGCAGCAATGCAGCGACAGATAAAACCGAATAAGCCGTGTAAAAAAAATGTGCGAATATAGCTGCATACTCAATGAGAACGATACTTGGACATTTGTAGCATAGCGAGTGACCAATGGCAATCAATGGTAAGGATCAGGAGAACAGGCTGAATTTTAATAGTCCTGGATTGATATAAGAGATCCGTAGTTCCGTATTAATCCGCACGTCGCTCCGGTCGCTCTACTATAGCCGCTTCGCATAAAGCTTCACGCGTCACTTGTGCAATATCCTTTAGTGAGCCGTATAATCATTTGTAAAAGCGATCCGAGTCGTATAAATTTGCCTGGCGTTAAAAGCGTGTCCGTGAGCGATATAATCCAATCGCACAGGTAACTGCCGCCATTCCTCCTCCTTAAACCCTCATTCCCCCTCCCCCCGTCACGCAGAAGGAGACCAAGCACTACGTAAGAATTATTTATCGCAGCACAGAGTCAACGAACGCGAAGGAAAGTGGCCGACGATTTCTGGCTTCTTGATCGACGAGCTACACGGCTTCTGTTCTTCCTAGGAAGAGACTGTTGCTTTCAGGATTTAAGTGAGAGTCCCGAGGACTGGACGTGCGTTGACGCGTGCATATAGATAGTAAAAACGTTAAATGCACTTTCCCGGAACGCGTCCATTTCCCCAACTGCTAGTCCGAAGGTCGTATGTGCGATAAGGTGGCGAATTAACGGCACTAGGCACGTTCGACAAGTGCCCACCGACCGATAAGACACGTGTCGATATATTCAGTAGTGTTACGTATTCTGGTGTTAGGAGTAATGATTAACGAGGATCTATAGATACTGCAAGACGACAGGCGACAAGGATCTACGAGACATTGAATTTCAATGATATCAAATTCATCGAGCCGATTTCGCAATCCATCGCATTCAAATACATTCACGTAAGACACTAAACGTAATTCACAAAGCGTCATTTCGCGCCTTTCAAATGCAAAGACTAATGTTTTATTCGTAAGTGTCTGTCAACGTCGTGCTCGTGGCGATCGACGAAGGATACGAAATTTGAATCGCATGACGTTACGATCTATTTTTACTTGTTCGTTTCACTGGTGGTACCAGTGATATCACTAGTAGCCAATAAAGCCGGGACAGTGGCGAAGGAGTTGCATGTTAAAATATATCATCAAGGATAAAAAGTAAGTAATAGAAAAAGAAAAAAAACAAATATTCAGCTGGAATATAGCTCCTTGTCCACGCGTGACGATTTCTCGAGATTTCTGAGAAAAACAATCGAATGATCGTCTCGAGGCTCGTCAAGGATCGTAAGGAGGACGTGCATAGAAAAAAAAAAACAAAAGTGTCTTTACCATACATCGGGTTATTTATATATTACGTTGCGTGTACGCCGATGCGTGGAAGTGGAACAGTGGGTGTCCTATAGGGAAACAGGTGGGCAGTACAATCCAGCACGGACGTCAGAATTATCAGTGAAAAAGTGCAAGCCGATAGCACTAGCTTCGTAGGACGTTGCATGCGAAGCATCGTGCATGCACTTTACCAAGAAATACTCGATTACCCATAGAAAGACGTTAATCGACGAAAGACAATTTTATTTTTTGAATTTATCATCCCAAGTTATCGAACCATATAAAAAGACTGCAAGTACCGTTCGGTGCCCGTTGAATTTTGTCAATTAACATCGCGAGAAGTTGAACCATTATTTTCATATCGTTTCTAACGACTCATTCTTTTCTCTGACATTTGGCACTGACTCGTTGGCAGCTGACACACGAGCTTGCGTTCGAAGGATCGTTTTCTATAGGGTGTCCAAAATAATGTCTACGATGCCGTGAACTCAGCCGAATACAGCATAACGTCCCCACGAAACGACGAGAGACTGGCAGGGCCTGTGGCGATGACATAACGTCACCACTAACCCGCCACCTTGTAATCGCCTACGTATTTAGGTTGCGTTCACACGAGAGTTCCTATCGCCAGTCTGGCGGTTCCTATGTCCACACTGTCTATACAGTGGATCTCGAGAGAGAAATATCTTAAAGCAGAAGTGACAGAGTTCGGATCGACTTCTTAATAGATCGTTGGAATATGCTTTGGTTACGCTATGCGACTAACTTCACGTTTAACACGATGGAACGTGGGGTATCTCTTTTTACGAGGAAAAGAAAAAGATTTAAAAAAAAAAAAAGGGACCAACCACACGAAGAAATCTCGAAAAGATTTTTAACGGAGATGCACTTGGACCTGTTGTTCTCAAGCATCTGGACGCATCTGGACGATATCGTAGCACCAAGTATCGGACAGAACGTCGTACGAGCAGTGCGTCGCGATCGACCCATCCTAATGGTGGGCGTAAGTATGGGGGATGCAGTGTGAGACTACCTTAACGGATTCGATGTACGTATGACGCAAGAGATATTACGATGAAGTAACCATTCGATTCTCGTTCCATTCTTCGATTCTCGCTAGAATCGATATAGCAGTCAATAGTTTACTTATAGTTTCAATTCTTTTTTACTCGAACCGCCTCGTTACGATTGTCCAGGTCTGCTGTTCGCCCGTTGTGAGAGTGACTTTAAGGCTATGCGCGTGGGCAGAGCGCAATAAAAATATACACGGAGCAATGATCGGAAAGGGTGAGAGAGATTTTTCTAGCAGTGACGTAACGCGAACGTCGACGAATGCCACGTCGTTTGTTTACTCGTTCGCAGCACTGCCGCTCGTGCAGTCACACAGAGAGACTGCGGTAAGCACAAAGTTCACAAGGAGCGTTTACACTGCTGAAATAAGTTGCGATAATTCGGTAAAGCCTTGAAGGGGTCAGCGTGCTATATCTACTGAATCGCAAACGATTCTAACTCGGAGTGAAATAGTGGGTCGGGTCATGATCTGAGTCTCAGGTCGAATTCCATTGGCCATTTCTGATGGTTCAATGACTGTTCCCAAGAAAGGTGTCGCGCGTTCCAGCCTGCTGCAGCTCGACAGTCTTGCAAGACTCACGCGTCACAGGAAGTAAATGGTGCGTATTGTCAATTAGGCAAACGGGGAACCCAAAATTCTTGTACTTTTATATATTTCCGTGTATTACGACACGACGAAACACATCGACCGCACGAAGCCTTTAAAAATCTTCTTAGAATGGAAATGACGTTAAATGGACGTAATTTCGAGGTAACCACACGTATAACGCGTAAAGCCCATCTGCCGGTTACGATTCAAATGAAGTGGAAAGGAAGGGGAGAGGGGGGGGCCTTAACAGAACAGGGAACCATCAGTCCCCGTTACGTCATATCCGTAACAGCTGTTTTAAGCTCGATGAAAAAAATGCCTTCGTTCCGTAGCGAGTTGGAGCTCCAGTGAGAGTCGGTGTGTGAGTCAATGGCCGCTGCAGCCCTCCTACACTCGACGAATTAATCTACCTAATTATCCATCTGTCGATGATACGCTACAGTTTATTTGAAAGTTTCAAAGAGGAAAGAAGGAGGCTAGCTTAGACGGGATATTAATATAATCGGGTTAAGGGGGTCAAATAGATTTTTTTTTGTTTTCATTTGACACAGGCGATGCTTCTTTTTTTTACGTTTGCAATTGTAATTGGATGCTAATGTTAACGTTAGATTTATATGTCAGATTGACGCGACTGCGAATGTAAAAGTGGATTTACTTGAGTGAGGATTCGGATTATTCGGGACAGAGAAAGGAGAATAATCCTTGTCCTTGTCTTTTATTTCATGCAAAATTTTTCGAGGTGGACACGCAATGGCTTAAATGCCACTTTGGCCATATTCCTTTGTCATCGGAAGGTCGGCGGATTTACAGAGCCAGGATCATCTGGGTTGAACGAGAGAAAGAAAAAAAAAAATTGCGAAACTGGAAACTTCGGTAACTTAGCCAAGATCCTGCATTTCCTCACATATTTATTTTTCCCACATAGTAATCTTCGTAATTTCCAATTTTCCAGAAACCTCCTCTACGAGTATCTTAATAGGAACGTTATATTACCATCACAAAAAATAAATAGTCATTCGTATATATCGATTCGTCCAGGGTAAATTAGCGTGTGAAGAAATGCAAAAAAAAAAAAAGAAAAGAAATCCAAATAAATTTCAAGAAATAACGATGACGCGTAACCCTCCCACCTTATAGGCTTATAGCATCGATTGATTTTAGGGTACCAGCAGCTTCACTTGACGAGAGCTGAACGTAAGAGTTTCTGTCGGTGAATCAAACACATCCGACACACCCAACCGGATGCGCGGCAGTCCTACACTGCCACCCACACGTGCATACTTCATTCTTCATAATATTCCGTACACAGTACGAGTAAACGGACGCGTTGATACGTCACAGCGTTTCGTCACAGAATCCTGGTGGGCTTTATACTTTATATCACTCATA
>JARPRG010000282.1:73599-90185 GCA_031001745.1 Hartigia nigra
TCTCTCTCTCTCTCTCTCTCTCTCTCTGCGCTTAGTATAGGTTAGGTATAGACGTGACGCGCGAAAACAAGGTTATATCAATATAACCCGTTGGATTGTGGTAGCTATGCAAATTGATGACATAGTTGTCCGCTTAAATAAAGCGAGGAATAGCATTCTTGGCATGCAGATGCCTGGATAGAATTTGCAACCAGCAGACCCTCAAGGCTACCTAGTTTTGCTACTCTTATGTACGAGCTACACGTAGTCCCGTGCGAACCCGCCAATCCTGAATCCGCTAAGGACGTATATGTATAAATGAAGGAACTATCAAATCTAACGACACATTGGCCGACCGGTTCGTTTCTGCGATCACCAAGTATCTATTTGTAAACCTAACCTAAACAAAGTTCTAAGACCCTTGATAAAAGACAGCTGTATTACGATTATCAAAAAGATATAGAAAAACAAAAAGTATTAAAAAATTCTTGACTTCCCACCCATCAGCTACCCTCTTAGAATGGATTAACGTGTTTCTAAAAACATGCAGGCGTTAAGACGCTCCCTTTGAATGTGAATGTCAGTCTGGAATATTTCGTCGGCGGGAATGTCTCTCTGCCCATGACGTATTAAAAGATACAGCCTCCTTCCGTGGGGCCATGACTGGAATTCGCTTTACGATCAACGGGATAAACTTTGAGCGCGATATTTTAAATAGGCGTTTAAGAAATATCTGGCAATGAGAAGCGCGGAAGAGATATGCCTCTGTGGACGCGTCTTTTATTTATTTCCATGACACAATGGACGTGGCGAACAACGTTAAAGCACTCTTCGTGAAATAACAAGTGAATGGCGATTGTGCACCTTCACTTTTATAGACGTTTCATTGGTCTCGCGCCTTTAGAGTTCCGTCTACATGGGGCTGCACATGTGTACCTTTTTTTTTTTTTTTTTTCGTGTCCCTTATGTCTCTTGCGCCTGTCTCTTCTCCTTTCTGAGTGCTTAGTAATACGAGGCATCGCCGTGCATTTTAATAGCATCGCTCGAAGGGAGAGTGAGTCACATTTACGTTTCCTCGGTTTATACATACATACATAGTCAGTAATACTTCTTCTTGTCGCGGCGCTTATCGATGCCGCAAGAATTATTTATCATCCGAGCGTGAAATAAATAATTTTCATACCAAAGTATCACGGGTTAGAATTTCTCTAAAGGAAATTCGTCGGAAACGCAATAAAGTAGATAGAAAGTCAAGCTTGTGGTTTTCCGATGGTAAATCATTCGAATTCTCGTTATCTCACGTTACTTCGATTTCTGTTACTTGGCCTACGAGAACATTCTTTTACTCCCTCTTCCCTACCCTCGTGTCGACTTCGGTATATAAATAAGGACTGCGCCTGTTTACTCTCGGTCGAATCGTATGTGTCTCCTCTTACCCTCTTCCGAGTAAATATTCGAGGACGCGTTGAAAATGCGCCTTGCGATAACGGTAGCACGGCTATTAAACTCACCTATTTCAAGCATTCCCCTGTCAGCCGGTACCCTTATCGTCTCGCTTCACGTCCTGGCAGCTGCTACAATATTTAGTGAAAAACTCACCCTTCGTTAGGGGATGGATGGAGGGCACGAGAAAAAAAAAACCTGAGGAGAGTACACACGGTACGATCTTTAAAATTCGATACCCTTAAGGACCCACCGTCCTCCACTGTCGTTCACTGTCAACCACTGTCAGTCGCACGTGTGCCAAATCTGGCTGTCACGTCAGTCTAAGAAATCTTATGACTTTCTCCGACAGTGGCCTTTTACTTTCTTCCAAAATTCTCAAACAGCCAGGAAGAAGTTAAGCACGTTAACGAGTGACAAAGAGAGCGTGAACGTCACAGCAGGATTCGAGGAAGCGAGAAATACAAACAAAGCCATTTCAATTTGACTCGCAGTTCGTGCCTGGTAATATTTTTTTCCTAGAGCAAAGAGTTCGTGAAACGAGGGCGGGGTCGGTTGATTTTTCACTGGCGTTCATTATTTCGAGGAGCTACAAGAAACGGTTGGCAGTTTCTTATAGCTTTAGGTATGTATATTCGAGGTATCGAAGAACACACAGGAAGTCCTGTATAGTAGCCAAGAGCACAGGGCGCCCATTGTGATGATCAGGGAACAAAAGTCCATTGGGGTCTTTTACGTGGTGAGCTGGCTAAGGGATAAGGGTCCTTTCCTAGGGTTGATCCTTGCAGTCTAAAACGACACTCCAAGGACACTCGAGTAACTCGAGGGGTGGCTTAGGAAATATTATATTCATAAAGGCCATTATTATTCTTATTATTATTATAATGCGAATGAACAAGCCAACTATTACACGCTCGTAAAACACAGTATTGGAAAGCTGTAAAACGTCCCACGGTCGAAATATATGGCCTCTTTTCTCGGATGAGATGCTTAAGCTTTTGTCTGGCTGTCGAAGAAACAGTTAAACTATGTTGGTTCTTGTGGCAGGTCATTATTATACACGACTAACCAGCCAAGGAGGAAGTGTCGCCGACCGCATCGTTTCCTCCATTAACTTTTACTTTATTCTCTATTTATGCCAGACGTTGAGCCACGCTTCGCCATTTTTTTATCTTTTTCAATAAAATCTTCGAGCATCCCTCGTACTGCGATCTCAGAAGACAACGAATAGAGTATTTCCTCCGCTTGTAACACTTGCTCTGTAAATATTGACACGTGAAAAGCAACCCCTTCTCGGAGCAGGATATCTAAATTTCATAGGGGAATAAACAGCTTAACTTTTTAAAATATACTCATTGGCACTTGACACGTCGCATGCCGACTATTTAAGGCAGCATTCAAGAGAAACGAAGAATATGACATGGGTGCTATTTCCATTGGCAAGTGTCAACGTAATTTTTGAAATTAAATTCTCGTAGAATATTTAATGAGAAAATTGGCTTAAAATGAGACTTCTGTTTGTCGAAAGGATCCGTCAAAGATATCTTTGGTTAATAATAGATGGGATAAATTGGGATTCTGTGACTGGTACTCGTAGGGTAGTTGGTTTACGCATTTCACGAATTTCCGACTGAATGTGTAAGAGGGTAACCAGAGAACGTGTAAATCGTTGAGTCGCTGTAAGATAAACCACTGATGGCAATCCTCGGATGTCACTGGTCCAGAGTGGCAGCATCCCTTTCGTTCGAAAGTCCAGGTCGTTGCGCTGTCGCGCAAATAGATTTTCAAATCGATCGGCAGAAATGTGACGTGATTTAAGACTTGGGTCAACCGAGTGTCCAGTGGGGTCAAATGCCAAATGCCAGAGTCCTCTTCGAAGGCGAAGATGCGGGTGGTGAGTTTTCGAAGATGCTGCGACCAATATAGACGAGTAAAGGATCCTTCGAGAGGAGAGACATAATTCTCTCGTAGGGAGTGACTCACGTCTCCATGTCGGTCCTTCCATAAGACAAAATTTATGTCCGCCGCGAATGGGTCAAATCTCTTAGGGTTGACTAAAAATACAGGAAGCTCCTCCATATGTTGCTTTTGTTTAAAAAAAGAATCTCTAGCGCCGCCAACTCTTTGCTTTAATGGTATAGAAGCATTAAGGAACACAGCTTTGTATATGTATATATATATATGTAGAAAGAGTTAGCTGAGCCATAATTAAATGATTCATAAAACATTTTCCATCCATTCAAGCCGAATGGCGCTTATGGTTCACGTCACCGAAATTCTTTGAAACTATTTTTAATTATGTTTACACAGTCAGTATTGTCTCTGATAAAAGATCGAGATGAGCAGGAAGAAGCAGAAAACAAAGGAGAGTCAGGAAGGAAGCGCCGATGACAAACTGTTGGAAGGTAACTACGTGTGACCTTTGATTAGGTTCATGGGATTAGGATTAGAGAAATAACTAAGCAGTCGTTTAGCAGGAAGATCACAAGAATACGATGAAGGCGCTGGGAAGAAGCTAAAACGATAGACCCTCCTTCAGTCAATTTCTCACGCGGTTCGTCATTGTCAACCAATGATAATGATTTGTATCCGGGTCATGGTGTCGCTTCGAGAAGAAGAGTCATTTTACGAGCGCGAAATGTCAGCTTGCAAACTTTCTAGCGCACAGAGGCAGATCATCAGGATCAATTTCCGTCGAAGATAGAGGTTCCTCCTGCAGAATTATTGTTGTTGTTTTCTTTTTTTTATAATAATTATTTTCTGATTTCATGAAAAATCTATGCTGAGCCATTTCAATGACGTAGGACCAAGACCTGTAAACAGCACGATATAAAATATAACGTTTTCTCTTCCACGGCTGCTTTTCACGACTCCATTAGGTCTAATGGGATGACGAGAAATCTCTGGCAGTGAGTCGTGCGTGAGATAGAAAACTCTTCATTCACTATTATAAACTCGAGTCATTCATGATTTCTCTACGTTTCCATAAAATACAGACCGTTTCGTTCCCACGCGCTCAACACCATCGAATACAGTGAACAATGAAAATAAAAAGAATCCTGAAGATTTTCATTCTTGAGGATAGTCTTGAAAATTGAACTGAAACTTTAGAAAGTACGTATTGTTCGGTCTTAAGTACCGTTTTCAATTATTTTTACAAAAAAATAGTAGAAAAGGGTAATAAGGTAAACCAGCAGGAAAGTCAGGTGTCCCATGGTTATTTTCATGGAATAAGAATGAAAAATGAAAAAAGCTTCTAAGAAATTCAATATCGTTCCCTCTCTCTCTCTCTCTCTCTCTCTCTCTCTCTCTCTCTCTCTCTCACTCGCATATGAATGAAAACGTCCAAAGACTATTGGATACACAGATAGATAGATGAATAGATATAGATAGAAATATACGTATAAGGCGATAAGCATCGGTTAAGAAGGAATGAAAGTAGATTCGACTCGGATAGACCAAACCTGAAAGAGGTCTGTATCGAATCAATTGAAACGGTCAAAACACCTCGTTAGCCATGACTAACCATTGATATTATTACGTAACGAGGATCGCAACGGTAATTGACACATTTCTTTGGTACTTATTTAAAAGCCATTGTCGTAGCCACTGCATTATGGGATGGTGACGACGTTGAAAAAAAAAAGAAAAACAAACTATCGCGTTTCACGGTCTAATCGGAGAAGCAGCGTCGGGACGCCGCCGATGCGTTGCGAAACGCCTGCTGGTCGAGGCGTCGTTACGACTCTGAGAAAAAAATATAATTATTATTAGAAGAAGAAAAAAACAAAATGGAATAGGCTACAGCGTTACACTGTGCACGTAAAGGATATCATGGCCGATGCCATTGTCATTTGAAATCTGCATGTTAGTCTCGTTCGCAAGAGACCTGATACCAAGTTTAGAAAATCTCCCAGGGTGTATCCCATGCGTTATGGCACAGCCATGCAGTGCATGATTCCCGCGTGACGGCGCAACGGGACAATATAATTTAAACGTAAATTTCCGAGCTGACGTCGCGACGTCGACTGGTGCTCGCATCCTGCCTTGCAGAAAGCGGACGCATATTGTTCTTTTCATTTCAGTTGCAATTCGCTTAGCATAAAACATTGTTGAGCTTGTTTAGTATATCCTGCGCAGTAGCCTACCTTTAGCTTTATGTAATAGCTACCTACCTACTGTATCCTATACCATGACAGACTCCCCGTATACCGTTTTTCCATGGTGACATCACAATAATGATATTAATTATAGTCATACCTCAGAAGGCATTCCAAAAGATATACGAGCATTAGGAACGACGTTAATGCCTTTTGCCTTAACTGTTAAATGATTTCAGACAATTTTCATGTTTATAGCGACCAACATAGAAATACCTACTATTCATTCATATGGGTAATGGCACCTTCCATGGCGCATGTAACGGTCTGGTGGGACAGTCACCGAAAAAGGATTTGTCAAAATGTCAGATGTTAATGTGCAAAAGGTAAATCTGGCGGGAAGCGTCGAAAGTACTTTGCTTCGTATCGGAATAAGATAAAAGAAAGTGAAGATAGGCTGGTGGTAGGAGGAAGCGAGAGGTGAAGGGAATAAGTAAAAAGAAAAAAAAAGAAGGAATTGGGAATAGAGGCTGAATCGAAATGAAGGGACTGGGATCTGAAGGATCGAGAAGGATGACGATGGAGAATCGGATGGTACGGAAAGAGATAGACAGAGTGAATAATTATGAATCGGGGGCTGGCCTAATTCTTCCTATCAGATGGTTCCTGTCTACTCCTTATGCATTAAACGCTTGTATACACGTTCCTCGTGCGGGCAAGAAATCTTCGTTACACGAAAAATAATCGAGGCCCACCCCAGATGCTGCATTGTCTTGACATTCAAAGCGACTTCGTTATGCCACTCGCGCATATGCATCGCTGCACTTTCTCGAAGGAACGTTGCGCTTCCTCCGTAGGTAGATTTGTATTCCGAAGATACGCCGAGCTGCCTGCGGGCTTTGCCATTTATTTGACTACCGGTTGGGCATAAAGAACGTACTCGAGTATTTTTATCGTAATCACCGTTCAGTAAATTCGCAACGTTTTATCAATCCGATTCGATCGCTCGATTCACTTTCCCTTGCGATAATTCTTCTTCCTGAACTTTGTCAGTTCCTTCGGCAAATTCGTTCCGTAGCGTGATTACAATTCTTCCCAATACGGAAGAGACTCTCAAGGAGTCTGCAGTCTCTACGAGAGTCAGAGGAGGCGCCTCTCTCCTTGATTTTCTTCCAAGCGGCAAAGTATGCTTTTTTGCACTAGGCATGAAAATTGCAAGACGCGCGAAAAGGTCTATTCACGGAGTGCGAACAAGAGGCAGAGACAGGTAAGCTCCGTGCAGAAGTATATAGATAAATGCCAAGGCGTATCCTCCTTCTGGCATTGATAGCCATAGAATAGGAAGCTAACGAAGCCACAATATCGAGCAATTATCGCTCCTCTGCTCCGTGTATTTCCATAGGCGGATCCTCGCTGTGAATTTGCATGGCTAATCGCGCCGCAAAGAATGATAGATTTCCTGGCGTACGCTTAGCGTTAACTGCTCTTAACCTTTCTTAACGGGCTACTTCGAGAGATTATATTTAACGCCGCTAGCAAAACGACCTTCCTTCCACAGCATACCAGCTATCTAATTTCTCGTTGGATGGCGCGTTTAACCATTCGTACTTATTTCCTTTGAAAAAGACGCAACGGACGGGACGCGCGCATGCGCCTGACACATTTCGATACAGTCAATAGTGCAACTGTGCGCAGTGCGACTCGCAGTACGTATACACGTCTTTGTATACCGAGTTCAGAGTGATTCACGGATTATCCAGGAAATTAATGAGCAACCCGGTTAGCATTAGTCATGAACGGTCATCGGAGGGAAACCGAGGAAGAAATTAATAAACAAGGACGAGAGGCACATTGGCTCTTTAGAAACTGATGCGTTTATATTTACCTATACGCTGAGCCTTCTATATCGTTCGGATAGATCGAAATGATGATGCTTCGTTTAATAATTAGTATCCTGTAGAAATTTCCAGAGATTTCAATCACGATAATAATCGAATATTTGTATAATCCGTTCGGTGTGTGGCCCTTCTATCAAAACACGTGACTGGCCACCCTACCTGGTGCTGCGTGCTCGACCGTGCTGTATCAACATCTATCAAGTGCTTCGGACAATGTATCACAGAAATATCTTAAGCGTGATCACCCGAGTTACATGAGCACATGTCACACATGATCCCAACCGTATTACCAGGCACTTGTGTTCTGTCTCCACTGTCCGGCTGCCACACGCCGTGTTAACAAACTCGATCTTGTGCGTGACCACGCTTAATCGTTCGCTGAGCAGGAGATGTTAATTGAGTAATTAACAGATAAAAGTTCCCGATACCGAGGGAACCAGCCAACCTCCTCTCTTCATGGTCTTACAAACCCCATGCAGGCCCAAATTCCTTCAGTGACGTACTGAGACCTTTCCGTACCCAGTGCAAGCTCAGACTCGACTGGAAAATATTTCTGACGATCCTGAAACCAATTTAACGAGCACGAATTGACTCTTTTGTATGGTGGAGGAATCATCGTGTCTCTACGTTATCAATGACTCCGACCTTGCGGTCTGGGAAATATACGCGTCCTTTGTGTCCTGAAGGAAGCGAAATAAAAAGTTCGCGAGGGACGAGCACACATGGCTCACTGATAAGAAACGTTTACTTAGACGTGGTAGCGTGTTATCACACTTCCTCGACAGGAGTACACGGACGGCCTACGAGAGATGTCAGCACCTTCAAAAATAAACAGCTTCGCGATAAAGTATCGCTTACTTCCCGTTATGATCGTTGGCCTTTACTGTGCATATTGTGAGCTGCGATATCGGCAGTTCGATACAAGCATAGGAATAGCGTTTGAACGATCGATGACGACTGAGTCACTTGTCATTATCATTAGGTACGAATTCCGAATACTCAAGAGAACCGATTGTTCCCGAATCGTGAGTAATGGCTGTTCCTCGTAGGACATTCGTTTGGTTCAATGTTTCATGAGACACTTACCACGTGCACCTGGCAACAATTTTGCGAATACACTAAAGGGAAGGTAAGAAGAGAGAAATTCCGAGCGTTTCAACGTCCTCAGTAAAATGCATGGTTATTATCTCTTTAATTACGTTATAAAATAATATTTAATGCAATAAGGAAGTCACAAGCGCGGCATCTCTTAACGATCGTTTTAGCAAGGATGATGCAGCCTGATATAATAGCATTAAGCCGCCGCTGGCTAACACGCAGAGGGCTGTTACCCAGTGACGTAATTTTCACTACCCACTTTATATCGTTATATCTACCCTGACCCATACACGCACAAGGACGCGTACGTGTGGGCCCTCTAATTCGCAAAAATCTACGACACAGCTTTGCCATTAGTGGATCCACGTACATACGTGTCCCATTGTGATTATGATTGTAGGACGCCATAACTTCTCTCTAAGGTACCCGGCACACGCCCACGGGACACTTATTTACCTTTTTTTTTTATTTACATTAGATTACTTATACGATCGTCAGACAAATTGACTACAGCTGAATTAAAGTAAATGACACGGCTTTGAATTAGAGCCCAGTAGCTGCTATATGTACAATTTTCAATTACGTTAGTCATGATCATTTTTATTTTTTATCAGGCTTGCGGTACCATTATAATTTCGTTAGTTTTAGTGTTTTTCAATTATCTCAATCGGACGATCGGTCGTCATAAAATTCAAGGGACCAAACGATTTTTCGTGGTACGTCATAAGCAATCGGTGACGGTTGCGCGTCCGGTCATCATCAGCTGGATCAACGTGAGCATCATGGGCCGAATAAGGATACGCGCTCTAACGTACGATTTCCTGATTTTCGTAGCAATTTACCGCAATTTAACGCCCACGAACACGCCAAATGCAAAGTGTATGTAGGCCGTAATGTGCAGCGAGTTTATGCGCATTGTGAAGCGAGTTCGTTTAATCTACAAATCAGTGAGAGTTTTGCTACGTGGGCGACTTTACAAGCCCCGACGAAAAATCCAGCTCTATTAAATTTCATGTAAATTGCTCGAAAGCGAGTCGCTTCTATTGAAGAAATTACCAAAATTTCGTTTTCGATTTTCTCGTGAAGCAATACTTTTGTAAAATTGCCCGAGCGAAGCCAAGCTCGAACTATACGGAGTAACCATTGAGAATTTCATACGGCCGAACGAATGTCTACTCGAGCGGAATTTATCGCGATTAATTTGTCGCCGTTCCAATTAACGTTAACCGTCTACTGTTTAATTCTTCCGTTTACCGAACAGGACAGGGATTGAAGCAATTTCAATAGCGTCAACAATCCGGCCTTTCATCTACGCCAGGACATGATAGGGCTATGATCTACAGCCAATAATTCACTGTCTAACGATAGCGATCGCGAAACCGCTCAAGCGTAGATCGAAACGAATACTTTCGACTTATTACGGATAATGAGCTGCATTGGTAGAAGTACCGAGAAGATATTAGCCGGGAAATTTATTCTAATGGGATATTGGGCGAAATTTCTTTGAAAAAAATAATTTCGAAAATTACCACAATAACTACCGCAATTGAATTTTTTTTAAATATCCTCGAACTTACGATTAAATGAAAACAGTAATTTTTCAGTGTCAATTAGGACAGATTACTAATGCATGATTTTTGAGATAAAAATTTGGCATCCTTGCAATGGGTTTGCCATTTGTAACTAGGTGGAGCGATTTTACAATGAAAGAGGCTTGTAGCATTTCGATCTACGTTCGCGTAGGTGTGTCTTATAGGAACGCTTCGAATTCTTAGTGCGTAGCAGGTACCAAGGTGCTAAACAGGCTTGGCATTTCTAACTTGATTAAGTTGGTACACTTGCCTTCACTATTTTCGCAAGCAAAATACATTCTCGCAAATTCTTACTTGCACCAGCCCTCCCTCCGTCACTTTAGCTATTCCACACCGTGGCTTTACTCTCTCTCTTACGTGATAGCTTCGCGCGTACACAAGCCAGGCATTGATACCGTTGATTTTATCCATTAGATAATAGCCTTCGGGTATTCCGAATGGTTAATGTCAGGAGGTCAAATGATTTTACCTATTTGAATCAGTTCTCACTTGGCAGGCATTAACGTTGCTTCAGCATCCTGTTGGATGTTGAACGTAGCTGTTGAGTGGTCAGGGCCGGTGACTGTGGTCCATTAGTAAATAAGTAAATTGTAGCATCCCTAAGTCATTTGAAATTGAGGTAACTGTGATAACCGTCATTTGAAGATTTCCTCAATCATTTCATCAGACCCCATCAAGCCGAAGCGTCAGGCCAGACCAGTCCCACGCGATCCTATCGAAAGGGCCCAGTGTTTCTCAACCGAGTAGCAAGACTAGGAAGTTATCAAGACTCGAATCTGAAAATCTTTCTCTCGGCCATCTTTAAAATACAAGAGCGCTTGCTTGACTCTCGGTTTCTCTAATCGATCAAATCCTTTACTTTGATTTAATGCTACCATTTGTCCAACACGAATTTCTCATCTTCGTAACCGTTGGACTGTATTAAAAAAAAAAATTCCTTTTATTTCCTAACTATTAATATACAAGTGCATAAGACAATTTTCGTTCAGCAACCAATCTATGAATCTCCTAGATCCATGAATGAAACGATCTCTATGGCTCTATGACGTAAGCATGAGCTCTCGTACCAAGCGTAGATGTCAACGTCTCGCGTACTCGAGTATAGAATGAAGTTCAAGGTGATTCGTATAAACAGAACTCAGCCATCTTGTCTTCTACGTACAGATGCCAGACGTGCCAAAGGAATCGCATCAAGCTTCCCTAAATGGCCGGGCCCTTCCTTCTCAGGGAAGTTGCTGCGACGCTGTGCTCCTGATCGACTCAACCAGGCGGGACGATCAATTTAATAGAAAAGCTCAGCAGCTAACCAGCCAGTCAACATTTAAGCAGCTTCTCATCGAGCTAACTAAAGTTTCAAAGATTGCTGCTGACGAGCAGTTAAACTTTATTCATCATAAAGTATGGCTAACCATAATAGGTCTCTTACGTGCATGTCCCAGACCTTCGGCAAATCCCGTCTTCTCCTAACGACACAGTTTACGTTCGGCGTTTAAATTCGTTCTGGACTGAAACACCCAGTTAGCTGAGCTTAACGTGTAAAAGCTTAGAATTCAACAATCAGCTATTTGTACAGCACGTAATTTCCCGTTAGAATGTCCAGCAGTGAATCACATTCGGCCGATATCTCATCTCGCGCAAGAATTGGCGCCGCGCCTCTCGTGCTGCAACAGAAGGGCACACGTGGTATCGCGTTTCTCATGCTGCATAATATTGATATGCCTCTTGATATCTCGGATCGATAGTCTCGACGCAATACCGGAAGCTGCGCCTCGATCACGTCCCGGTCGCTGATCGATTCTAACGTTTCAGAAGATTTTACTCGGAGGACCTCGGCAACGTCTTCGATTCATCAGGAATTCTTCTGGATACTCCTCACGCGCGGAGAAAGGTCGAATAATTTTTTTCTCGAAATTTCTACACTGCCACTGAAGTGCTTTTAAATTGAGACAGAGCGTAGGTATAGATATACATAGTATCAATGCGGAGGAGTCCATTCACTGTAATGGACTAATCGTAGAAACGTTCGACTCGGCTCATTGCCAGTGTATTATGCATATTAGAATTCTCCTAAAGAATAGAGGAGCTCGTGTCTTATGCAAATATGTTATGGAGCTCGATATACTGTTGGCGGCGTCGGTGGCGTCGTTGGCGTCGATGCTGCTTATACACACAGCGGTCTATGCATTGCTATGACTACAGCCACTATGTTTGCGTTTCCATAGCCGCGTATCTACTAGTATCAATTTCGATAAAGAATTAAATCTTCCATTTTATTTATATAATCGAAAATTTTATATATAATTAACTTGAAAAAATTCAAGAGAAATTAAATATTCGAGTACGAATATGTTATGTCTAGTCTATTAGTATCGTGGTTGCTACTACGTAGGTGATTTAAGAAAGGAAAAGGGAGAGGAAAGAGACGAAGGGTCAATGATGCAATGAGTAGAAACACACGTAATCCAGGCACCTAACCTACCTTCCATCCTGGCCTAATGGATTTCTGATGACTCCCAGAATGACGTGACGTCGATTGAGCTACTTCGTTAAATAAATTATACAAGCGAGATGAAATCGCTTGCTAATTTTATTAGCAATCTGTCCTTATCGCTTTTACATGTTTGCGCAATATCACCGAGAGTTCGCTGCCCGCCATTGGATCTATTACTGAACGTCGTTCTGCATTGTTGAGTCATCGACGAGGCTACTTTTATTATGCAAATACATTCGTGCCTCGCACGAGAATCGTAAGAACCGTAGCCGAATATTATTCTACTTTTCATTATTTTTATTTAACCATTTTTCTTTATAACATCGACTCTGCATTCTCCTGCTTCTTTGACCCTATTCTCTGTCTCTAGTTCCCAATTGTTTTTTTCCCTTCTTTATTATCCTTCTCCCTTTACCATTCCCTGTCTTTCTTTAGTCTTCTTCTCTTTTACACGGATCAACCCTTCCCCTTGAGCCACTATGCCTTCTCAATAGATTCTGAAGGAGCGACTAGATCCCATAGCTACCTACCTACCTACCTACCTACCTACTAGATTCCTTGTTTGAATATTGACACATGAGCGACACTTCATGCGCGACCTCGTGCTTTACGAGCAATCTTTAACAATAGATAGCGCGTAGGTTCCAGTGCCTTTGGTTTTAAAGAGTATTCAAGAATTAAGAAGGGCTCGCTGCCTTGCATTATCTCCCGCTAACAAATTTCCCTTGCGCAACCATTGACAATTACATCTCACGTGCGGCATTCGATTCCCTAGAAATATACGTGTTCATTTTAAAAGCATTCAGCACAGTCGTAAACCATTGACTCCATTGTATTTTGCACGGTACAATTGTTTGCCATGAGAGACGTAGCCCTGCAGTATCCTGCTATTAAATACCGGGTATAGATTGGCTTATATTTTTTTCCAATTTTCCATGGAACAGTCCCTATGGCTCTGCCCTAACCAGTTTTTCTCCTAGAACTAGTTGGATCTTATTTCTTGGCATCGACTAGTCTAAGCTGTGAAGTAGCGAATAGAAAATCGGAAATCGACCCGAACAAGACGTTGGTGCTTTATCGACCTTTGCGTCCAGACGTATAGCGCAGCACAGGTGTGGCTAACGACAGGATGTGTCGACTTTTGTGGAAGCTGATCACGTACGCACTTCATGATCATCCACAGTGCGTTAACCTTTTCCACGAGGGATGTCATTGTTACGTTATGCGAAATCGATCCCAGTGACTTTCGATGACTGTTACGACACTCGAGGGGTCGTCCAGGTGTTTAAATAAATTGCTAGGTTGCCCGTGAGACGTGGAGATAAATGGGACGCGATAAAACAATGAGAATCATGCAACCGTATAAGCACTCAAAGTTAAAAATTAGGAATTAGGCCTAATAGCCCTGTGACGTATTATCGGAGAGCTGAGAGTGACTATAGCGTGACTGGTACCAAGATCTCGGAAGCCGCCTAATCCTCCAAACGTTAGCCTAATGGTTCTGACAAATCAATTTCTTCCATCGGGCTCATTAGAGATAGTCGTCTTCCAATTCAGCTTCTATTAGGACCCTATCGATCTGTCCCCCATTGACATACGCGTCCACGTACAAAGAGCGAACTCGTCGACATTGATTTCTCGTTCCTCTGTTTCTTTATTGGAATCCGTAATATGCGAACCGAAGAAACTGAACGGGCAACTCGGAACGACGAGGAGAGGAGAGACGAGAGAGGAGAGAATGGATGCTGGGTCCGAAGAAGAACTGGGTCCATCATCAATGGACGGTTGCAGTAGCTCATGAATGAATTGAAAATGTAGATGGATGTGGGGGACCCAGTTAGGGCGTGGACCATCAGGATTCTCCTCTCGAACTTTCCATTGATAATCATCGACGTAGAATCCCAGCTGACGATAAGCAACGACGAGCAATAAAACAATGGCGGAGCATCTCCAAAGGGATCTCACAAAGAGAGCATTCTCTCGTGAGTACTCAAGAGAGAGAGAAAGAGATTGTTACTACCGAATGCACTGGTGCAGCATCAGCAAGATCAACTCTCTCTCTCTCTCTCTACGTAGCAGCGGGAGCACGTTCGTAGTTAAATGGCCGCAAGAAGAAATCCTAAACCAATTTCTCTAAACGCTTTGTGCAATTCGTTCCGGCACTAGGATGGATCGTTAACCTTCCCACGAGCGTTTGAATCCCCCTGCCATGCCGACCCCTTCCAGGAAGCAGTTCTAATTTGGTTATGGCAATAATGAAACGCGAAGAGTCGCCTCACGGCGGCCCCAGTATTCCTGCCATATCGCACATACGACTCTGTGTGCATTGGGCTAATGCAATTATTATTAGCAGCACTGCAGCCGGAAGAGACTTCACTTTGAATTCTCGGCTCGCTTCTGTACCGCTATAATGTCACTTTAAACAGGACATTAAGACCTTTTTTTATCTCTAAACTTAGCGTCGACGATCGTGCGAGGAGTGTTGATCGTGATCAATGGGCTACCCTGTTGACGTCTCACGCACGGCGTACCGATAGTGCGCGTAATACGTGTAATATTGAATATTACCAAGAAGTCAAAGAGTGATAGACGTCAGACCCGCCTCAGCCACTGTAGTCAACGACGTCTTAACGCCCAACGACGCCCTCCAATTGCACGAACACTCCTTTCTATTAATCTCATGACTGGTGTTGCACTGAGCTGCACTGGGTCTTCGTTAAGTACACTGGCACACGTGTTTGCCAGTTCGATACCTTATATCGAGTGTATCAGAATAATGAGAATGAGCTATGAGAAGCCGGAGTGGATCGCGATAGAGAGTAGATGAGAGCGTAGAGCGGATGATATCAATGCTTTAAGGAAATATCATAAACGTGGGCGTATGGTAGTAGGTGGTGAGGTCAAATATCCATGTATCTTTTTTTCGCAATGGCGCAGATGATGTATTTGTCTGCAGTAAATTGCTTAGCATGCGAAGCGACGAGGACGGCTGTCGGCCGGACAGCGCCAGGCCGTACGGGCCGTGCTGGCTCCACTTAGACCATTCAACGGTGGCGCGCACAAAGAAAAATTGCCACACACGATGCTGCAAGGGACGACGCATCCGCAAAGGACACCAGTGCCGCTGCATTAACAAACAATGGTTCTGCAGTTTCGACTGTGTGCATGTGACCGATGCGCGCGCGCACGCCTGGCAAAACGAATGACATTTGCCGGTGGACAAGCCGAGGGTCCAGGCAGGACAGACATCTTGGATGGATTCAACGGAAGCCACAAATAATGGTGATGCTTTTTTTTTCTTTCTTTTTCGACAAAAAGACGAACGAGTGATTCTCTTTCACTTTTTTTTCCTTTTAATTTTCTTCCAGTTCCTTTAACTCTTTGCTGGGACTTCGGTATCTTATGGGAATCTGGGATGCAGATCCCGGAACAGACAAGGGACGAATCGCGTATGATCATGAGAGTGTATGTTGAGTTGAGTTTGTCGAGTTACAAAACAGTTGGACGTAAGAGCAGATGTTGTGGCAAAAAAAAAGATATGGGCGGTGGGAGGGGAGGTTACGTAAGAAAGGAATGCATGTGGCTAGCAGACAAATTCATGTTAATTTATAACGCAGCGTCAGGCGGATCTTCTCACAAGTGTCTTTCGGCTTCCGTATCGTTGTAACGAATTTGAAAATACTTCGTAAATGTCGTGCTAGAATATTTTTTTTTTTTTTAGATATAATTGATACAACGCCCGTTCGTCATAATACTTTTGATTAAGCATTTATTTCTTTTAATTTTACTACTCATCGTTTGTATCTTCCTTATAGACAACTGTAGGAAGATCGACGGACCGGGTACTCGCCTACCACTAATGTCCACCTATCACGCGTGCCTCGTGCCTCTCGTAATATTTTTTGTTCTTCTCGCAAGACAATATGTTTAAAAAAGTACGGGGGGTCCGTCAACCAACATGTAGAAATATATCCCACCATGGGAG
>JARPRG010000282.1:90285-104803 GCA_031001745.1 Hartigia nigra
TTCTCGCAAGACAATATGTTTAAAAAAGTACGGGGGGTCCGTCAACCAACATGTAGAAATATATCCCACCATGGGAGTAGCGGTCTTTGCGTCTGGGCCCTTCATTAGAATAATTGCGCTCGGCAGGATGATTAAGTGCTCCCCCCTCAGATGCTTAGACGATATCACTGTCTTTTTACTTATTGTCAGAACGTAAATACAGCTCTGACCGATCTTTTGACATTGCCGGCATTGCTCTTGTCTTTTTTTTTCTTCTCCATTAGTGTCTACGATATTTTTTATTTTCATATCGCCCCGCGGCAGTCGGCAGACAAAATATTTATAGTTACACGCAATTCGACTAACCCAGTGATAATTCTAGAGTGAAGCATCGTTCAGAGCCAAAGTATTCCCCATGGAGATGAATTCGAACACCGGGCACGTCCACGACGTATTTTGATCCCAGGACGAACGTTAGCAAGAAATTGCGTCCGGGAGCTGTCGATTCCAGGAGGAAAGTAACGACCGGTTAACGGACGCGTGGATAGTAAGAGCAGACTTTAATCTCCAGCTAATGATCTTCGCGCATAATCAGCATCCACGTACTGCGATCCAGGATACTTTTATCGGAATCTTTTCTGCCTGGAAATTTCTGTAATTCCGTCACGTATCGATGTACTCTTGGAATCTATTGATTTTCTCGGAAATATTCAGGTAGCATTGCTCAGCCAATTTGCGTATTTCTTATAAATTGGAGCAGATCTTACTGCTTGAGGATATTCGGTCAAGCATACTTTGGTTTACGGATGTCAAGACGGTTGCATCTCTACAGGGATACTCATTGTCCCTCATGGTAATTTACTGCGACAGTAAAGCGCCGAGCAACCAGGTCGTCCCTTTTGTCTGGTGCAAGGACCTCCCGTGCGACCATCCGAGAAAGTCCCGTTTCCATGAGCACTTCTGATACCTCTTATTGTTAAGAGTGCACATCCGACGTCAACGCTGAAGTCGCATCACCATTCCCACTTTCAGGCTATATTCTATACAGTTGTTCCGCGAGGCATTGTTTCGTTTCTCCGTAATTACGGGAACGAGACCACTTGACTCGTGCCACGGCCGACCCCCTCTTGATCCTTGCCAGTTCATACGGAGACTTGTGGGAACCGCTTTCGGCTGCATCAACACTCCAGGAAGGACTGGCTGAGGTCGTCAACGTTAGTAACGTACGAGATGCTGCGTTCAAGGAATGTCAGCTGGTTCAAACGGACTGCCGCCTTCTACCCGGTAGAAGATGATGTTTCGTACGTGAATAGTAATGCGCCTGAGAAACAAGTTTCATCGTCATATGGCATTACGCTAGTTCCAGCTTCTTCCACTGTGTAGGAGTACAGTTCATATCAGCGCGTGTTGTCTCCGGTACTGAAGGATCATGCGACCTAAATAATGATATCTGTTCGCTAATGACTCCATCCTCGATTACACGATGCCAAAAATATTTGAATGACTTTTTCACATGAATAAGACATTAGTCCAGAGTATCGTATAACGTTTCATAAAAAGTTCGTGTCCGATTTTCAAAATCTTTCGCCTCCTTTCGACATTCTACGCGTGGGTTCTCAGTGAACGACCAAAACGGTCGACTGACCGAGTCTTTCAGCAATCCATGTATTTATCTATAAAAGGATCGAGTCGTTCTCACAAATCTGTCTACGCATCAAAAAGTCTTTGGGTCAGGTCAAAAGAAATATCGGGCATGATTTGTTCAGAGGTAACACCGGTGCCCTACGATTCTGGAATTTATTCATCTCGTTGCAACATCCTCGATGTTGGTTCCGAAAAGTGACAGTAGCCTCCAGCGGCAACATTCAAAGGCTGAAACGCAGCGGGTGCGAGACGCGCCACGAATATTTTGGAAACAATTTCAAAGATTCGTGGCGGCGTTTCCGAGTCACTTATGTCCCTCACGCTAAGGCGATTAGTAACGCCATGCTTGTTGTCGGGCGCGCGTTTCTGAGTGTCTCTTTGAAGACGCGCTCGAAAGATTCAAGTGAAACAAGATGAGGGCCTCGTGACTCCCTTCTTTCCCGTGCTTGTCCTCTGCCCCTCCTTGGCCACTTTAGCCATATAGATGGGTTCTCGAGTCCTCTTTAAGATCCCCTTTAGAAATCCATAAAGTCTCCCGTAAAAATACTCGTCTACGGTCACTACGAGGATTTCAGATCGGACTCTATTAAAACGTGCCTTTGGCCTTCCGGCATCTCCGCTGTACGAACTACAGGCAGGCTTTACGAGAGTTTTCTTGAAAAAGTCGTCCAATGAAATTGTCATCGCAGCGTTCAAGCTCCTTCGGCCCTATTTTCTGAATTTATTCCTAGTCTCCTTTTCCTTCTGGGTGTCGCCATCTGACGCCTCCATTAGTCTCTGTATCTTTCTATCGTTGATTTCAAGAGTCCGTGGGATACGTGCGTGGGTACTTTACTTGTTCCTTTTAGACATCATCTTATCACTTTTCCCTAGCAGAGTCGTGCCTCTTTGTGTGGCTCTTATGTGACGCCACAGACCGCAAACTGGGTGTCAATGTCCCATTGCGTGAGATAATTCATTGGCTCGCGTGTATTTTCACGCACAAAGGCTTCGACTTTGGTACCTTTGTCCTACGGCCACGGACACTCGCCGGTACATTTTCGTGATGCAACACCGCGCGCCATGCGTCATAATGCAGAGGACACGGGGCGACGCGTCGTTACGCTCGATGAGACTTCAAAGTTAATTCCAAGTCGAGAAACGAGAGCTTGACGGATTCCGTCTATTATAAGAATCTTCTTTTTTTTTCCTATCTAAGCATTTCGTTTTGTCCTGTATTTTTCATCTTTCTTTCTCTCTCACACTCCCCTTCTCTCATTCCTCCCCTCTTCGTTTATCCAAAAAGACACGGTAAGAGGAGTCGTGCTGTGTCCAGCCGCGTGATCTATGGGAAAGGCGTCGCCGGCACGTCGTCGCACCGGGCGAGTTTTCATGAAGTATCGCGAAGGGGGTCCAGAAGAATTGCAAGGAAGTACAAGGACGACTGGTTGCATCGTGTAGAGAGGCAAGTACAAACAAAGTTGGTGGAGTCGAATCCTCGCGTAAATCCTCAAATACACCTACTCGATAAGTAGCCAACAGATCGAACGATCGCCATATTTTTTAAGGGATATTCTATTTTCGATTAGATTACTAGTCACGATTATGATTAACCTGATTTTCAAGATTTCTATTGACGTATCGGTACCTTGAGTTTAGATCCTAGATCCGTGGCGATATACGATCTCGATATATAAATTCGAAGATTATCGCAGTCGACTTATTGTGTCTCTTTGAATTTGTCAATAAATAAAGGCTTATGTTAATTAATATGACATATTCTGCGCACGTTACCATGGAATATTTCATCGGATTAATACGACGCGGGATTTGTGGGCAACTACTAATAGACGGATCTCTGTTGAGATATAGAATTCTTGTCTCTCTCTCTCTCTCTCAGAACTGAATTATTGCATTCCATAAAGAGTTTTATTAAGAGCTCGTTGCATCTCGGTGATTTATGACACGGCACTTTGGAAGATCTCCGATTGTCGGGAGTATTTAAGGAATGCCGCCCAGCGAAAGTAAGCATCGTGTAATGAAGTCGTAAGAGATGAGAAAGAGAGAGAGAGATACGAATAAGATGAGCCATGGTTATCTCCGTTATCAAAAAAAAAAAAACACAAGTTTTTACTGCTGTCGTGTCGATTGATTTTAATAAAGGTCCTTTTGCTTAACTTTAGATAAAACTAAAAAATGTGTAACCTGAAATCGTATTCGCTTCTCGCTTACTTCAGGGCACTGACTATTCCTCATGAGGAAGGGCGTCCTCCTTTACTCGCTTCACTTTATTTTTTCAGGAATTCAGGTTCGGTCGTTGTAGGAAGTGTAACGACTGGGTGGTCCATTCCGAAGATACGAGCATTGAGACGTCAGCACCATGCTAACTTAACGTATCTACGTATAACTTATACATATAGCTATAAACGTTCACCACGTCCTCGACTTATGAGAATCTTCAATGCAGCGTCAAACCATTATGTGAAAGTCTATTTGCCTTCTAAACTGTATTATAAACGTATTGAGTACGATAAACGAGATTGAAGTAAAATCCACACTGTATAAAAAGTCCAGAGTAACCAATAAGGAAAAGCCTGTTATCCTTTATAAAGGCTCCATAAGCTATCGACTCTGAGATCAGCGAGCTACTAATGGGGCCTGCAGCTTCTCCATGGAATAACTCGAGAGTTCGAGTCGATCGGTATTTCCGCCGGTCGCAAAAGACTCGGCGCGCAAAGTGTAGAATCGACTGGTAAATATACCGGAAGATAGGACGGGGGAATGGGAGTAGTAAAGAAGGACAGAAAGAAAGAAAGAAAGAAAGAAATATTACTGCAAACGAAGCTAGACACGAGGTAACCAGTTGGCATCGTATGGATATTCGAAGCACGGCACTGCAAGATCAAGATCCCTAACAATCGCTCCTCCGTTCCTTCTGTTTAGCATACATGTAGATCAGTCCTAGTTAACATATCCGATCCTATCCTCCATACATCAATCTTCCTTATGCACACCGGTAGCCACCAATCCCTTCGGGTTATCCACCTTGGAACTTGACTGCTTTGCCAGAAATCTTTCTTAGCCCTTACCCACCCTTTCACCGTCTCTGGACCTGTCAGCATCCTTGAGATTTCATAATTTTGATTCCTCGGCAAGACAAGTGAAGATTAATGGAATGAGCTTCGGCTCGATCTTGTAGTATTAAGAAAAACACGAATTCCAATGTCGGACAGAATTTTCGGCTTGCTTTAAACCTTCAGGAATTTCTACTTTACTGCACGTAATCGTAGCATTAGACGTTTCTTATGTTTACTCTTGTTCTCAAAGATGAAATCAGAAAAACATACGTGCTCCGTGTCTACTTACTCTAGAATCGTTCTCTCGTAATCCTTTGTGCATAAGTAAAATCAATTCTATATCAAAGTCAACTCGATCCACAGTGATCTTGCAATGATCGTGCATATGTATAAAGCCTATGTGCACGAGGACAATACCAGCTTCCAGAGCACGCCGTATGATAATGACAAACGTGAACTATCCTGCATCATGAAAACCCACCTGCATGTTTCATATCGCGATACACGTCTCTTCCCTCCAATGCAATCGGATCGAAGGGAATAACGGAGAAAGATAAGAGAGTGAAAAAAAAAATTGTTTTTTTTAAAAACCCTCCAGGGAGACTCATCTTAATTTTAAGAGATCGACTGGACCACACACGCGTTAAGCACAGATCCCTCACACGAGCGGCCCTATATCCATCCCGGTAATGACATAGTAGCTATACATAGTAGTTCTAACGCAGCGTAACAGCCGTAGGCTGAATAATTTTAATAATAATAGGGATTTAGGCATTAATACGGACTCTTCCTCATGACGCGTACCCATGGATCCTACGGGACCCTTTAAATCCTACGATACTCTATTCAGACCCGGGTTTCTTTTTAGTCCTCACAGATCCTCAAATCCAGATAGCTTTTTACATAACAGATTCAACCGTGGGAATCGTGATAACTCGCTTGTAATCGTCCTTCGAGAATTTCAGTTATAAAATACCTATTTTAAGTTTCTATATAATTATCACGTACCGGCACGTGCGGCACTCTCGGACTTTTGAATAATCCTTTTGCGGAGGACGATAACTAATCGTGTAATCTATCTGCGCGATGACACGATCGTCGTCACGATTAAAAGGCTTCGCTCGCCTTTCCAACGCGTTTCACACGCTGCCCGCCCACAAATGGCTAGACGAGATAATTATACTATCAAGTAGCACGACGGATAACGAACCATAATAATTGCGGCTAACTGCTCCCTCAATTGAACGAATTATTGCGTCTTTTTATAAGGTTCGTATGTATATATATATATATATACATATACTTGACAGATCTCACTTGCTTTCCAGGAACATTTAGATTCCGTCAATTTACCGCGTGCGTGAGACTTTTCGAAAGTTTTCCACTGAAGTGAACCAGATTCCGTAAAGATGTCCAAGATAGTTCCACCACGTGTTTCATCGGTCCGGAATGAAGATGCTGCGTTAATAATGTCCGTGCAATTAATACAGACAAAGTAAGGACTATCCAACACAGTCATTAAACCATAATTATTAATGTCAGTGGTCGTCCGAGTGCATAATACAGTTGGCATAAAGTGTCAGGGCAGGTTGTACCGTTCAAAAAAAAGTCTGCTGTCAAGCGGCACCTGTCAACCTTGTATCCAAGTCTAACCTTAACTGTTCATCTTTAGAATATCGTGACGCATAACGGATACCCGTGATTACTGGGGGAGAAGGAGGAGGTGGGCCAGTCTCATTGACTCGAGGATTTAGTCAGGGGTCAATGATTCCGCGAGAGTTGGTTGGTACCCCTCAGTTGTGATGCAAAGCAGCAAATGATGATCATTCGCAAGGGCACGCCTGGGCTCTACCAATCAATGAACGCCATGGATCGTACCAGTGGCTAATATGGAGCCAGATGCAGCAGTATGTTTATGCAATGCAGGATGCACTAATATGGTTTCGCCTGAGTGCCGTGTGTGATAGAAAGCGAGATACATACGTTATGAGTTATAGGTATGATCTGAATACTTGGGACAATCATTGCTTGTGTTAATAATGATGACGATCTGTAAAAGAAAAAAATTGGGTTCTAAATTTTATTTTGATGATGTATAATATTAATGGAGAAAGGAATGCCTCCTTGATAGCTTCTAAAAGTTGGTCTTACTTATTGTGGACTACGAGAGGTTAATTTAAAGCTTCCACTGCTTTAAGCAGTGCTTTAATTAATGCTGTGATTCTACAGAGCAAGATTTATTCTATGGCTGACAAAAGGTCTCGGATGATTTTTCGTCTGAGTTTCATCTCGAATTGACTGACTGGTTGAGGGACCCCTTGATCCTTTTTAATGCTCCTCGTATACGAGGATATATTCAAGCTTTCATTATTGTTCAAGTGTTTTCTTATGGGTATTTATGTGAGCTGCACTCGGCAATGGCTATATATATATAGGTATACTCAGTGCTTTTCTAACCCAGCAATGTCAGCAACCATCTCCATGCACCCGCGCCACTTTCTGACAATGCCTTCATTTTCTAGTTTGTGCTCCAGGGACGGTTGCTCGGAAGTAATGGTAATGCGAGATGACTCGGCTCTCCTGGAAATGACGTTTTCATTAATAGGTCCACGCCAGAATGATCACGCGGTACAGTCAGATAGATGACCTAACCTGACTCCCACAGTATTCCACAGATTTTGCTGCTGTCTAGCTAAAGAAAAATTCAACGTCCATTTCCTGCTTAACGAATGGCGACAGGAATAATTCAAGATTGACTTATCGTCATTAGATATGAGAAAACCCATGTCAACGACCAGCTGATAAGGAAAGTCCGGAAATTCTACTATCAATTCGCAACTGCATATCCTTTTCGTATGCAAGACATAGTTTGGTGTATTCGATTCTTTGTTTTTTTTTTTTTTTTTTAAGACAAGCTAACGCATCGTTCCTATAATTTTCGTAATTTCATTCGTCCCTGAAATTATGCGTTTTATCCGGTTGGTAATCGTGGTCGTAAAGCGTGCTGGTTAAAAAAAAGCCTTAGACAATAGACAGTGCAGAGCCGTAGAACAGCACTCGTATATTCTGTGCCGGTCAGTGTAGATACTGATTGGATTTAGTTGAGGATCGAGAGAAACTGCTGTAATATGCTACTGCAATGCTACTGCAATGCTTCTGTAATGCCGCAACTGCTTTACTACCGTCTTCCAAGAAGCCATTCTTACGACGATAACGAAATGGGAACGTAGCCACCAGTTTGCAGGACATTGCGTACGTAGCTCCACGTACTCGCTTGAATTACGTATATCCTAGTCAGGTTATTATTCGGCCCAATTGACTTTACCTTGATTACGACTTTTCTTCGAGGCACTAAGTTACTCGTCTTCTTTTCATTCCTACCTTCCTTTCGATATTTCCCCATCCTTTAATCCCGTTTGACTGCATTGCTGCGACGCTGCATCTCTAGGACTTCTTCTTCGTGCTTCCTGTCGCACTATCGGGACAAGAAGAATGTCCCATTCATACTTTTTCACGGCATTTATGGCCGCTTTATGCCGCGTATCACTCTTATCAGCACTTTCGTGTCAGGTACTATATCAGGCGCATACTGCCACTGCCGGCCAAGAAATCTACTTGGACGACTCGAGCTACCTGCGTCTTACCTACGGTTGACAGTCGTATTCAAAAGTCATGCACGAAATTGTCCCTCGATTCTTTATTCCAATCAAATATTGCAAAGGAGTCCTTTGAAAAATCGTATGTACGAATCGGAATCCGTATAACGATTTCCAAGAAGGTGTCGCGCAGCATAAACCCCGTGGAACGCAAGCACTGAATTTTTCCTTTGGGCGACGAGTCGTTATGGCCAAAGGAAAACATGCCGAATGTCGTAACCGCCGTCGGGCAGCACGTAGCAGCGAGATATCATCGTGGAATTAACACTCGACTCACAAAGCCACGAGCATTGCGAGCACGAAGTGCCATAACGTGTGATGGGAATAATCTTTTCTTGTTTACGTCCCATAATCGTCTTACACGACATGCGTTAAGTTTTATACATTGTTTTGGCCGGTTCGAATGACAATATCCTTCGTGTGAAATTCTCCCTACCTTACCGACCAACGATATCGCTGTAGTCAAGGCGCCAGGATCATCAACGTCGATCGTTCAAAAAATTTCGAAAAATAAATGTTTAACACTGCTAGAACCTGGCTGTCGTGACCTTTGCCCTCGATATCTATTTACATGATGACCATGGCTACAACGCGCGGCAAAAGCTCATAACTTACAATCAGACGCGTAGAAGCGAGCATAACTAAACCATAAACCACTCTTGTAAAGCCACCCTATGTTCCACGGCTGCTGCTTACGTTGCCTTAGTAGTCGAGAAACTCAGGCTGCAATTCAGGATGCTGGCTGGCAGGATAATTGAGTCAGTTTAGAATTTTCGATAGCACGCGGGTTATGACTGTTTTTAATTTTTTTTCTTACCGTGTTAACCCACGGCTGGGACATTAATGTCAATCATATGGTTATAATGCTAAGGGTAATCAGAGAGACTGACAATCGGTTGGTAATATATATATATATATATGAAACGCACATACAACGCATTCTCAGCTTTCCCCTGAACGTATCTAATATTTCCTGGACAATATATTACGGGTAATATTACGCGACATGGATATCGGTAGGAATGTAATGAGGGACCATTTACGGTTGCAATACTTTGGTCACAGAGTTTACACGCTATACCGGCTTCGATTAGACGTATCGAGTGTTATCAGAAATTTTCTAGTCTTAAATACGCGCGTTACGTGAACCTTGTTTTATGTACTGGACGCTCGACTTCTTTTTCCCTGCTTGTCCACGTTCGTATATCATACGATAAACAAACGTGCGATTAACGCGAGACAAGACTATTGATTCGAGTCCTGCCAAATGATGTTTTCTGTCCGATATTCCATTTACGTGAAAGTTATGAAATTTATTGGATAATCATATACCCGGGATTATAGTAATTCCTGATCGGTGTATGACTGATTAGTAGCTCGATATTAAAGCGTCCGACCTGTAAGTACCGGGTGGTCCCGATTTTTCGAAGAAAACGAACGCGCCCACTAACCCGTATACTTTAATCGTTTAATCGTACAGAGATTTATTCGTTAACAGTTCTTCGAGCTTTCACTCTGTCGATGAGCTTGAATTGCGTGGTTGACGCGAAGTCGGTAATAAAAATGAGTTACGCAAGGATACGAAGGCAGTCGGAAATCAGCGGCTGCAAGGATTTGAATTAATGACGACATTAAGGTCGATGATAACGTAATGGATTCGAGCGATTGAAATTCGCAATAGTGTCAAGGAGCAAGATGATATAGCTTCGTGCGATTAATTAACAACAAAGACCTCCGGATTTTTGTTAAACAACGTATCCTACAATAAGGTGCACTTCCCCGAGGTAGGAAGCGACGCGACAAATAAGGACGCCGCCTTGAGGATCGCTGCAAGGCAAAGTCTGCCTGAGTCAAGTAATACTTTCCTTGAATGCCTGTATTTTTGTCCAAGCAGCATCTCCTTTATACTTGAAATATTACAGCACATTAGTGGACCGTAGTAACGATCCAGCATGACTACTTGACGGCGCTCAGTCGGTAATAGTCCCGAAGGCTTGTTCCTCGACGTATAATATTGCACCCATACAAAATCACATCTTTACAGCCTCCTTAACTTGTCTCTCCCACCACGACGGCAGCTCGCGGTAGCTGCAATTAAAGCGCCAAGGTGTAGGCCCATTGCGTGGGGGGGCCTTATACGAGAATCTGATTCTAGTTTGCATGCGTTCGATATGCAACGGGTGGCTAAGATAGAAAGCATGTATACCAGCTATTAAGCATCAAGCAATTATTTTCACTAGGTCTTATTAGCTCGAAGAGAAATACAACCAAGCCTTCCGACACTTTTCTGTAGGTTATAGCTCACGAAAAAATCACTTGTGATGTTACTGACTTCTTGAATCTCGAGTAAAGAATAAAAAGTAGTTAAACAGCTGCAACGATGCGCAACGCCCTTCGACGCTCGTGTCGCGTTAAGGAAGCTCATTTTACATATCGACTTACATCGACGTTCACTTTCAGTGGATTACGCGGATTTGTCTGCTTACATACGTATCGTTTTCAATGCTTGTCTTATTACGAGATACTCGATTACGCGACAAGAATGCGTCGTCGGTTTCTTCAAGGCGTAACACGTTTTGCAGTCGAGATTATTCATGACTTTGATTCTCATTCATGACTCCTTACCTGTATAAGCGATTACGCCGTTGTACTCTCTTGCAAGAATATCGAAGGATTCTTTTCGTGTGGACCACCCGACACAATGCGTCGAGCATAGACTCCGGCAGGTCTCCTTCTAAGGAACGCGAAGGTCGTGTCGCGTGTGGCATGTGGCATGCTGCCGATTCGTTTTGTTGCGTTTCTTACCCCGAGAGACTCGAACTTTTATTAAATTATAAGTTATTCGATTACACGCATGCTTTGTCGGGCCTTATTCATATTTAAAGCGTCAATTTAGGTTTTCGTATGATTGTCGGTCGTTACTCTTTTCTCCCTTCGTAACGTATACGACGTGATTCTTAATCTAATCAAATATGAGATATTTAAAGGATATTTTAGATTGGCTGCAGCACTCTGTCGAACAATATACACTTGTGAAAAATGATTGATACACTTATTAAAAGTCGTAGTATACTTTTTATTTCGCTCCACGATTATTCTTGGAACGACGGGTACCGTACTGCCATCTTGGATTTAAAGTGCCCACTGCAACTACCTGCATTACCTACAGCTGTAACAGCAACAGGTATCCAAGACAACAGGTTGAGTATAGACTATGTAAATCTAGACTTCCATTGCAGTGACTTCATTTGATTTTCATGAAATATAAAGGTACTTTGTGGTTAACTGAGGTAAGATGAAAATTACGATACACCGTGATTAAAATATATATATGTATGTATGTATATATATATATAATACAAATATATTTAGCCGATATGCATTCTCTCGCTAAACACGTATACATATCGCTTCGAATAACTTATCGACACAATAATTATTGAATATACGTTTTTCTTTATTTGACACTAGGTATATTATAGTAGACGTACCACGTACAGTACACTCTTACGTTTTAACATACAACATACTGTAATAAATAATATATTTTTTTGTTTTTTTCGTCACGTTTCTATCAAGTCGCGAACAACCTGAATCGCGTACGTTTTATCAGTATAAGAGTAGTATTTGACGAATACTTGCGTTTCGTCCCCAACGAATAGACACTTTTGATTTACACTAACGAAAGACAAAAAATCAAAGACGCAGGTCTCGACGTATCGAGCCCAACTTGGCGATTTACATTGTTTTTGTATTTGTTAATACTATTTTTCTTCGTCGTCCTCCATTGTTCTCTCGTTACCGAAGAAACAGTTACGTTAACGTAACGTAACAACGACGCGAACTTCACTTCGTACTTCTTGCGATAGACAAAATATAGATTGCATCTTTCAGACGTTACAGGATTATCTAGCCGATAGGCAGCACGTGTGAAAAGTCAATACTGCACATGCATTCATTAGCGTACGACGCTTCCACTAATGGTCTAATACTAATGCATCCATCCAGTCAGCTTCGAACTCACATTGACACCTATTGATACTCGTAATAAATTCGATAGTATTTGAGCCTGATTGGATCGAAATTAATCTTTAACAGTCAAAGCATATTCCTTCGTATAAGAAGGAGGATCTTGAGTGTCGATTTAAGGGATTATAAGTACGAGGGAAAATTGATTGTTTGAATTAGATAAACTTTAGTACGTTTCAACGATAGATATTGAAGATTGTCGAAATATTTGATCACTATGAAAACCGAGGTAGTCGCGCCAGTGTCAATTATTTTGATATTGTAAATTAAGGGAAAAAAAAAGAGAGAGAGAAATGACGTCACGTTGGCCTTATAGGTTTTAGGTATAGCTTGAAATTTTGAAAACTTAAGGCACAGCTCCGAGTAGACCAGTAAATTATATAGTAGGTAAGTACAGACCGAGTCGTGTAAGCAACAGTAAAATTGCAAAGCCAGTTCACTTGTAAAAAATTTGCAAAATTTATATGCAAATCGGTCGACAGAACATGGCGCGACTCTACGTTAAAATTTCACAATGGAATTCTCGAGTAAAGTGGCCCTAGAATTTTTGACGGTGCAATCCAAGAGACACCGCAGCCATTTTATATTAACATTATAAGATACAATTCCTAATCGTGTCACACTTCGTAATACAATTAAACACCGTATATAACATTAATATATAATCGTGTTTTATCTTTTCTTCCCATTTTTTCTTTTGCGACAACTGTATTTTCGCGCAAAACGACATACGAGACTTTTACGTTATTTAGCATTTAAATTAGATTTTTTTTTTCAGGCATGAAAATCACGTTTTAATGATCACTTTATTTATTAGATCAGCCATCGATTTGCGCTAAGACTCGTCAATGAATAACTCGTTGCATTCATTGCGAGAACTATCATCGAAATTGTCAATTAATTCGCAAAAATTACGTGTCCACATCGACGATCAACATTCTGGCACAATGGGTCTAATAACGAACGTCCATTTTCCTATATCGCTCGCGAATGTCTCTCCCGAAATCAGGAGAATTCAGAACGCATCAGAATCTTGTGCGGAATCGACGTAAGCTTGCGAAAAAGGAAGAGAAGAAAAAAAAAAAGGTTCAAGGATAGCATAAGGATAAGGGAAAGTGATAGGGAATGCTTTATTGACAATTTACGAGGCCTCATTATTATTAAAACCCTAATTGCGTCTGCAGCCGATTTAAAATATTGACAGAATACACCGCACTGATTCAAGACGCATAATCGAATGCAGTGCATCCGGTGTGGGACGACCGAAGCCTAAACACAGGCCTGAAACCGTGTTGAGACATTGGGTCTCAAAATGAATTTAATTTTGCGACTTCCGGCTCGGTACAATAGTACTGGTCGCGCGCGTTAACCACTTAGGCAGTAACGATGCTAAGAGAAAGAAATATAATTTTGGCACTTGTTCACTAGAATGAAGTAAACTGCGAATACGTAGCTCCTCGCGCGTTAGGCCTGTAATTATTTGTACGTAATACAGTACGTATAGTAAGATGCCCGGATAATTCATTTTTTGTTTTTCCTAATAAGTAAGCTCAGCATCATCGACTTCTCCCAGGTACTCTTAGTCGTTTCCAATGATATCTCTCTGCCTCATTTCTCTAGACGGTATAAAAGATAATGTACACGTAGATACATAGTCTATTTGCATCGGTGCACCCGTTATACCTTCAAGATTCATCATCAATCGAGAAGGAACCGCTAGAAAATACAATCTAGACACACGGAATCCTCGATTACGATATCGCGACTGCGCATGCGTCAGTATATCGGAACGATGCAACTTCAACTTCAATTCAGCTATGTTATTTGGCTTCTTATCGTATCTAGTTCTTTTTTCGAAGCGTTCCAATTTAAAAGTGGCTCCTTAACGCCACTGCTGCTTCATCGAACAGTTATCTCTATCAGAATCGAAGAAGCGATTAATTCATGATATTTTATTCGCTTTGTTTCGCGTTATCCTGCTTTGAAATTTCCGTAAATACCAAAAGCTTCGTGACAATTTTGCTTCATGGTAACGCTAGAGATACGTAATAGTAGAGATTTTAAAAGGATCGTGAATCAATCGCTTCTTCGATTTTGCTAGGGAGGGGTTAAAGAGAGAAAGATAGAGGTAGAAGAAAAGAAGGAGAGAGAGAG
>JARPRG010000282.1:104903-133608 GCA_031001745.1 Hartigia nigra
AAGATTTCGAACGTTTCGTGCATTCGGGTGCTCAGAGCGAGCCAAATAATCGTTCATAAATTCGAACAGACTGAAGAGATAGGTATTATATCCTTAGAAAAATTGACTATCTATTTACAAAGATCGTACTTAGCGGCAGTGGACGTCGAATAGGCTGCTCCTTAGGAATCCCGTGATTTATACTATCTGTACATTGGAATGCGGATTTCATCTATAAAACACTCTGATGAGGCGCCGCACGACGCTCTCACAACGCAGCGTCGCGTTGTGTAGTTTATTGAATTTTATTTTCATCAAACTTACGGTATCCTTCGACCATCCACAAAAACCTATATTATCCATCTTCGCGTATCCATCTTAATCATTTTCTCGGTGTATTACGAAGCTCTCTCGAACACCTCTCGACGTCCTATAAATCCCACTGAAGCTGCTGCGTCGAAGCAGCAACGAGAACGATGACTCTTCATCGTCATATTTAAAAAAAGATGGCCTCTCAGACTCAGACGCGAGCAAATTTTATGCCACGTCCAGAAAGAGGTCTCCTGTCGGCGAGAGTCAGTCCTACTTCGAAAAATCTCGACGTCCCGATCCGTCCACTCGGCCTGACGCGGCCCGACGATTATCGACGCCAGGGTACAACGTTTCCTGCGGCTTTTCATGCCGGTTTCCATTCGCCTTGGCCTCAGCACGTGGCCTTCTCGAAAGATATCACACTTTCCACAGGAGCAAATGATTCGTCGAGTCTTCACGACCCGCTTGCAATTCCGCAGAGGCCTGTGGACCACGGAAATCCTCATAACCGTCCCCACCGGAAATAACGAGAAGCTTCCCGCGATTTATATTATTCGGTTGGACCTTGTTGGTCTTCAGTGAATAACGATTTATCTTTGGACGAGGATCCGGCTTTGGCGATGCGACCGTCTCCACGCACGTCAGGAACCTTACGTGCCCCGTGTGCCCATGAGGAATTCCTGAAGTCAAACAATTACAAATAAATAAATAGAACAATCGTATGACGCGCTAATTATTGATTTTCTAGCTATAAAATTAGTTCAGGTTATTCTGTAGGTTCTGAAGAATATTTTTAGGGCTGACAGGCTTACCTGTCACGGTGGGTGGTTGGGACATTCTCTGCGTGGATGGTTTTATGTGGGGAATCGGTACTGTTAAAAGAACACCAGCACTTGTGCCAATCCATAACAATTCGTTACATGCTAAAAGAGCTGTCACTCTCAGACACGCCGCTTTGTGCTGTCGTATTATGTCATCGCAACCTGCAACGAGTTTAATGCTTCCGTTAAAATAAATGTCATACGATATTTCGAATCCATTCTGCTAAGTCCTCTATAGCAGATAAAATTCTTCGCTCGGACTTAACACTTACTGGCAAGCATCTTCGTGACAGCTGGAGCGATGTTTATGTCCGTTAGGCATTCGTAGCTTCCCGTGTGGTAGAGCCTTAAAACTGCACTGTTGTGCAAAGAAATCCAAACACCCAAACCGCCGGAACTGGCCATACAGGAAACAGGTCGGCTACTATCGTTACTGACTGTGAACGTGTGCTCGATGTCAAGCGGATGAGTGTTTAAAATTTTTATAGTGTTGTGGCACCCACACCACAATTTTCCAGACACTGGAAGCATCTTCGTCACTGGCGATGCCACCGTTCCTACAGAGATGGTCGTGGGATCGCTTGTATTCCAACCAGCAGCTATGAAAAAAGAAATTTCATTGACAAAAAATTACTTCGATAAAACTTAAATTGTAGGAATATTACTTGAAGAGCGATAACTCACTATGATCTCGACAATAGACCGTGATGTCACCATTGGCGAGGGACACGAAGACTTTGTTATCCAAATATCTGAAATAGATGGAAATATTGCAGATATAGTTATCGGTACATTTTAAAGAGCTTATCAGTAGAGCGAGATTTCATGTAAATTCCTACATGATACAATGGACGCTGCTCCCGTGTTGAATCTTCACTTTGTTCTTCTTTATTCTAATATTATCGCTGCAATTGTAAACGTGGATGCAACCGTCCTCCGTGCCGAGCCACATCGTCGGCTGATTAACATCTTCCTCGATAACTGCACCGTCTATACTGGACACATCACCACCCAACGAAGAACTACCTGCATCTGCACATGGAATGTCATCCGAGTCCGAATCGTCTGAACTCGAGCTGCTGTAAAATCGCAAATCATCGTAATAAGTAAACAATGGGATAAACAATTTACCAATTTATTTAGCATACAACAGATTTACCTATCCAGCTGAATATTTCCACCGCTTGCATCAGCATCTTGGACGGAAATGCTGATACCACTTTTACTGTTTACGAAAGGATTGTTATTCGGCGCGCAAGAGTTCGTTCTGAAATTTTTTATAAATAATACAAATAAGTTCCATTGCGACTCGCGTTTAATTGTCCAGTGGAAATAATTGGATAAGACGTTCGTACCCCACTGTACTAGCTGGAATTCCAGCAACGCACAGTATCCTCGCGTTGCAAACTCCATTACAGGAGGTGACTTGAGGCGGTTCGGGACTCAAACTCAAAACGCAAACTTGACCCACGTAGCCATCGCTGTTGCAGACCCAGACGTCCCGTGGCCCCTGTCCATTTGCTAAGGTCGGTGCAGCACAAGTGAACTGAAGTCCTGCCCTCGTCTTTCGAATTGGCAGAGGTCCCACGAATTCTGGACATGGTCTTCTGTCTGCTGATAAAGCTGTGACAGGATCATAAGATCAAAACTACCGATGTGCTTCTATATACCAACAGATCATTCTTTCGTCGATCACTTACCTAATTTCTGCTTGGCCTCGTTAAAGCTTTCTTCCCAACTTGCCCTTTTGTCTGGCTTGGTGAACATGACTGATATATTCTCAATTCCAGCTCTGAAAAGAATTTTACAAATCATTAAGGAATGAGTCTACGCAACAGATGATGAATCAGGTACGAATAATTTAATTACTGGGTGTTCAATGTGAGTTCCAAGCAAGCCAATTGAGAATGAGCTGCATTTCTTTCGGCCAATTGGCGCTGAGCTTGGCCCAACAATTCCTTTATAAGATCCTCCAGTTGTTGCTTAGTCCCGTGCAAAGTGGCGGCCAGTTCTTGCAGTTGACTCAAAGTTGCACAATCCTCCCGAAGGTGATCAACTTCTCGCGCCATTCTTCTCAGATTTTCATCTTTGGCTAAACAAGAGATCTGCTATTTAGTCTCCGGCTTGATCTGCTTTTTGTTATTGCAGAGATTCTTACAGCAACAATATACATTTAATTATTATCTTTTTGGTAGGTCACTTTGAAAATACCTTTCATCACCTCCAGGTCATCCAAAGGAATTCTCATGAGCATCTTGTACTTGTTGGCCTCGAGTAAACCCATCAAACTGTTTGGACACGAACTCCTGAGAAGGAAAGCATCTAATTCAATTGACACGATGGTAATGGTCGCCTAACTTAAAAAATTAGCACAATCAAGGATATTTAGCATTGACCTTCGTGTCTGGAATCATGAAAATTGCGACTTACGTAGATGGTTTCCTTATTGTACCGCTTCTTCGTTTGATACTCGTTATCACAAGAAGATCCGAAAACAAAAAGAGAGCCCTTTCCTTTCTCGTTCCTTGATTCGATGCTATCGTCACCAAGTCATGACGAATGAATGCTCTTCAAAGGCAATAGAAGTCATCAATGATACGTTAAAAATAAAATAAAATACAACTTACAATTTAGTCACAAGATATTTTATATCTACCTGTCATTCGTGACAATCCCTGCCAGACCCTCGACAAGAGCCTGAACCTCTCTCAAAGTTGTTTGCTGTTGCTCCCATTCTAATGATTCTCGTTCCGTACAATTGATTTTGACGACTAATTCATGGACCTCTTTCTGGGCAGCAGTAAGAAGTTCATAGTCAGGATGAGAAGGGTCCGTGTGCTTCAACAGCCTCTGTATGAGCAATTCGTATCGTGGAATTTTCTGTACAGGTTTAATCAGCAATTGGTCCAGTCCGAGTTTTCCCTTATGCTCTCTTTCCATAGCCTGCAACGATCCAAAGTTACTTTCTCCTTGTAATCCGAAATTAAGAATACCAAAAAGTGACCTTCTACCTCGAGAAATCTCGCGAACGCAGGTTTTGCTTGACAAGTAGTCTTGATAGCCTTTTTCGCCGATTTCCAATTGTCAAGAAAGAGTGTGTAGGTCTCGAGAACGACGGGCTTCGTAAACTGTAATAAAAATGACAGCCACGTTACAAGACACGTTCGAATAATTTGTCAATACTGGAATATCAAAATATCCTATTTAATTACCACATCGAGAAATACATCTCCAATTGTTTGTCGCAGCTCCCAGGTCTCCAATCGTTTGCGTAATTCCTCGAGGAAAATTTCATGATGACTCAGTATGGATGGTACCTGAAACAAGGATTCTATTTCATAAAACAGTTTCGCAAGAGAAAGGTGAACACGCATGTAAAGGACAGTTTTATCGATTACAAAGAATAGTATTAATTGATGAATCGAGAGCTCAAGCAGATTCGCTATCCGGCCACCGTTCCTTTAGTCAGTCTTGGGAAATCAATACAGTCCCAGGTCTGACCAATGAAACCATGAACGGATACAGAGAGTATAGGGCTTTAATTCTCCTCCTCTCGTCCTTGACGTTACATAACACAATAATAACAATGTTACCAGCGTTCCGAACGAACAACGAGAGAATTATCCTGCGATACGATACTGTCCACTTAACCAAGATCCTTTTGTAGCATCAGCCTCATTATCCATTGGAGCGGGTACGTATCACTGCAAATGATAGAATCATCAGAATTCTTACCTGATAAAATATTTCATCGACCGTCGCGGAATCCACAAGTCCCGCATTCTCGGGACTCTTCAGAGGTTGTAGATATTTCTGAAACATAAAACATGGACTGATCGATCGGTAGCATAAGTCATCGTTCGTACGAATTAATACTAATCATTGTCAACAAGGGGATCCACAGGACGAATGCGCTTTTGTTTCTGCGCAATTTTTCGACTGTCTCTTTCTACTTCTTTCGAATCGGTGTACGACGGCACCGTGAAAAAAATAAAAATTGAGGTTACGCCAAAAGTCTTGGATATATTTTTTTTTCGTTCTTCTTCAATCTTTCTAAGTGAATATCTCGTCCTGCCTCCGTGACTCGATCTCCTTCTTACAGCATAGCACGTAAATAAATACATGAATTACAAATGGCATCGCGATGTGTTCTAAATACCATGTGGCCGATATACAAGAAATAAAATCATCTAAATATATCAAGAGTCGGTATTATATCGGTCAGTTACAACGGTACCCAGGGACCTTCCTCTCTGTCAATTTTTATTTCTCTTCTTTATTTTCCTCATTCTCTCTGTGTGTTATGAATCTTCGCCAATCCCGAGAAATTGAAAGGCCTCTGGAGCCGACTGGGAATGTTGTTTACCTGTAGAGCAGAACGTCTCCTCGTGCCACCATTACCTAGATATATACCATTATCAAGAACTTTATGCGATTTAGACTGAATTGCCTTGCCTTCCGCCATACGGTGTTTTCTACTTTCTGCACGTTACGAAGTTTGTCTCAATCGAGGATCCGTGACACTGTGCTACTCCGGGCAGCGTATTTCTTACGGTAATAGATGCAATACAAAGAATACGGTGTTAAGGGATCGAGACTCGAATTCGAGAAAGTCGTCAAGGAGTTTGGCAAATTGCTAAATTAATCCGGTAACCGCTACACAAAGATTTTTCATTGGTTGGTCAGAGAAGCAGTCATCCAAAATTAACACTTGTGCAACTGTCAGCCAATATCTCAGCTTTAATGACCTTCTCGCCGGCTAATTACGATATTAACATGGGATCCGTGCCATAAATCGTAAAGTGCGACGTGCGAGAGTTCGATAAATTTTCGTGATAAATCTTTTCCTACGGTATTTCGACTTGCGAAACAATTCGTCTCGCCAAGTATACATTTCCAGTTGGTTACACGAATGGATTCTACGGATGCTTATAATTGCTGACTCTTAATGGACCAGATGAATGGCAGGAGCGTTAATTGAGCTGGCGCCCTGCTTCGAACCCGTCACATGGAGACTCCTTAGTAAAAAAAAAAAAAAAAAAGAAGAAGGACTCGGTACAAGATATTACATGCCTTGTATGTTATGCCTCGAGAAAGTTCAAGCAGCTCGAGGATTTTGCACTGTAATTTCCAAGGGTGCAGGAAAACGAAGTAAGAGAATTCAAAGACTCTAATCTGTTTTGTTCGTGAAGTGGCACGAACTCGGAAGAGTGGGAGAAGATAATCCCACTAACATATCTAACGAGTAACGTACACGGAATGCGACCTAGCAAGGCGAGCCGAAACATTGCGACGGAAATAAATAAATTTTCATCGCGAGACCGAGAGGAAAAAGAGACAGGAAAAAAAAAAAGTATAAGAGGAACTCCAAGGCGGCCAGACATCACGAAAGGCAGAGACGCGTGGGTCGAGATATGTCCACTATTATTTTTAACCCGAATGCCCTCAGCAATAAATAGTCAATAAATATCGTCCGTCGTTTAGTCCTGGGAATTGACATGGGAAATTAGCAAGATACCTTGCGACTTCGTTCGGTGCTTTCATTCGGAAGAATCATCTTTTAATTTTTTTTTTTCAAGCTTCCACGAAGATTCCGAGCTCTCGTATAATCAAATTGAAAGAGTTTTTAATACGTTGGATAATCGTAAATATATAGGAATCGGCATCATTAGAGATCACGTTCTATTTACAAAATATGACGATCAATCACGGGTTCGACTATCAATTTGACATTAGTCGATAAATCATTAGAGGAATTCTTTAAAGCTCTCGATACCTTGAAAATCTCGGGACATGACGTTTCGCTTCAAGGCTGATTCGCAACGTGAATAAGAACGTCGAAGGATTCGTTAAAGCTTCGAAATGACTACAGGAAGAAATGAGCTTCACCCCATTATTCTCGATCCCGCCTCTTAATGTTACGATAAATGTTTATCCAGCCGAATCTCTCTGACAACACCCTTATATCTCGATGAAGACGAAAGACTGCATGTTACATCGTTCAATAGCATCGCTATTACCGAACTGTGCTATATGTTTATCTGTCGAATTTTCACACGTCCGATTGACTACGTTCGAGTAGGCGCCAAGGCTTATTTACATGGCGCTTCTGTCTGGCCAGTCGGGCATTCTAGTATCTAGGTATTTAGCTCGTTAAAGACAACTGTGCTGAATTCGCGTTAAGCTTATTTTCAGCCAATGAGATGAGTTCGATAAATAAACCGAAATCGTCCTGCACATAATATCCGAAGCCGCTAAATGGACGTTTTCGAATTGCATTAGCTCCCCCTCCCCAAACAAATACGATTCACGATATACAGCTACATATTTTGCACGCTGGAATTTTCAGACTTCTATAAACTTTCCATTATTCTTTCCCAGTAATACGTGACGCTTTCAGAAGGCAACGACATTAGTTTTATTGCCGTTTAAAATATTCGCGACGAATTCCTTGGCAATGTATATGCATCACGGAAGGATCACCGCTAATATTCGTGAACGGCGTTCCTGAAGAAGCTGAAATTGCGTTTAGATTGTCTAGAAGTTAATTTCGCTTGTTGGCTTGTTTATAGGAAGCCGATAGAAGCAACCCTCCTTTTATCTTACACATGAGAATGTTTGCTTCTACTTGGGGCAGCATCGGTAGACTCGAGAGCCGGCTGATCGATCGTAACCCATTGCCTTTATAAACGCACGTGCATCCTTACAATTGAAAATTGGATAACTTACATTGACTAGTATCTGCAATGCCTCGACGTATGAACGTTCCGTATCGTAGAGTTCAACGACGACATGTGTTCTCGTGTCCTGTAATCAGAAAGAAGCCAAAAAGACGTAAGAATCAATTATTCGTTAGGCAAAAGAAGAGCACGTATGATTAATCACAAAATTTGTATCCAACGATATGAAATTATTTGCACATGAAAAATGATACTTCCTCGAAGTATGATTAGACAGAGAGATATGGGGCAAATATGAGTAAACATGGATTTGAATATAGTCTTCACCAGAGTAATAACAGCTGAAAAATGGTCAACGTCCATTAGCCATAATTACTTCGAGACAAGTATATCAATTTTGCGAACACGAGAATAAGTGGTCCAGCGGGATATCCGTACGGTATGCAGTGCCATATAAATAGCTGGCATATCCTCTACGTAGTGGAAATGAAGGAACGTGCGAACCTATGCCACGCGTTGTCCCGGAATGTATTCGAGTGTAGCTAATAATATTAAACAAAATCTCCGCCAAGAAGCAGCGTTCGACATATTTATTAAGATTTTGTTTCGCGCAAACGAGATAAAAGACAATGTTCCGCCGTGTCAAGTAATACAAATATTAAACAAAAAAATGTTGTTACCGATGTTTTACCAGTTTTATACGATTCTTGCGAAATCTTGGGAATTTCTGATCGAGTGCAACGTGACCTCGTGACACGCATCGCTCGAGTGCATCGAGCGGACATATGTAAATATATCCAGATGCAGATTCACACATGGCCACTCGGCCTGACTGCGTTACACATGCGGAGTTGACCGACATAAAAGTACTAATCAAATTTGACAGCTGTCATGCCGTCGTTTAGTTAGCAACCGTTTGGCAATATCGAGCGAGCCAAGGACGATCGACTTTGCTGAAACGTCCGGAAAACACGTTTACTCGAAGCTGTAAGGGAAGGTCTGCTGTTTTCGTCGAATTGACCAGGCTGATCGATCGCGAAAACACGAGGACGATGCGTGATGACGTCCGCATTAAAGCGACTCGATAAATTTAAACGGCAGGAAGCGCAACGAGGCTATACGATAGTTTCTCATAAATAAAATTCTATGGGAAACGTTTCGCGACAATTCGATATTACGCATAATAATTATCCCTGAGAATTACGTACCACTTGTCTTGTGACGTGTTCGTTATCCTCACTGTCCTCCGAAGGCTGGCTGATAAGTCTGTGGCCAACACTCATTGTCAACTGTTGCTTCTTCGGGCAAAGACTCTCATATCATTTCTGATAGCGCATCGAAATGCCTTGCTGCTGATGTACGCGCGATTCCTCGACTTTTCGAAAATATTGTATTTTACGCATGTGAAGGATACGGATCGCCAGGAGGAACCTTCGCGGTTCCACTAGCACGTACGAGGAGTCTTCTTCTTTAACCGGGCAGGTTTAGCTAATTTATTTTTAAAGTCTGACAGACGCAGACTTCGCCTTAGCCTAGTTACACGCGGAACTTAACCGTAGCTTCGGAAACTACCGTGAAAGTAACGAGAGGATTACGAAAATACAATTTTTGAGTGATTGGCTTTTTAAGTTTTGCAATTTTGTTTTTCTTTTATAAGCTCTTTTTTCGCACAGGATAATTTGACGTTCTTTTGGCTTGATATCTTGAGTACACGTGATCGATGGATCACTCGGAGGTGCACACGAACGGACAGCACGTATGGCACATTTAATCACAGGAATTATCCACTCTGCTAACTACCTGTACACACGGATTTCAAAAATTACTGGTAATTTTCAAGCGTGAAATTTTCGTGTGAACGCTCGTAAGAACGGTCTGAACGTTTCGAGCGATTAGGATCTTTTAAAAATTGGGAAATTTCAAATCGAAGTGCGGAAGAGGTCTTTCTCGCGATCGTTGACACTGTACGAAAAGTCATAAGACAAAGGACAACAGCTGAGAATCACTGAGAAGTCGAAGAGACGTGTTAACGCGGCCGAAGTCGATAGTCGTTAAGTCTCGAAACTCTCGAAGCTTTCGAATGGCACCTAAAACAGACTCCGATAGCTTCCGCAGCCACCCTTCCGGCAGGTTGTACGTAATTTCTCAACGTTCCCGTAAGTTTTGGTCGAGAAGAACGATTTCGTAAGATAAAACCAAGTGGGTTTCGGGTATGCCGGCTATGCGAGGATTCAGTTATGCAAATAAATAGTGAAGCAATTAGAGGAGATCGGACTGGCAGTATTAGATGCTCCGACGACACGTAGCGCTGCACGTTTCACTCGGATGCCATTATTTTTCGTGATACGTCACAATCTCACGCGAACAGCCACCACGAACTCTTGCACTGCCTCGTTATCATATATTTCTTTATTATCAAACCTCCCGTCAGTTTTCCTACCGATATACGAAAGCCCTGAGCAATCCTAAAAGATCGTATTCTTACGATCGTTATTGGTAAATCACTTTCACGAATTGCCAAAGAGTCACCGAACGACTTGGTGCCCGCGATGTTTGCATACTTGTCAGTGAGCACTTAGCGGATCGAGCTTTAAGCGCGAACAGCTTCGATGAAATATCTTAAGCCAGAAAAGCTCCGGCGCTTCGATCACTCAGCGTTAGAAGTTTCCTCGCCGCTTGAAGATTGATATATTCTGACGTTCCTTCGAAATGCCTAACCGAACCTTCGACGTTTCGGTTTTGGCATTCTCCTCTACAGCGCCTTCAATATTTCCTAGTCCACTCGCAGACCGAACGCTCCTGTAACGTTATTTTTGGATGGCTGACTAAGAAACACGGCGCAACCTGTGCTTGCAAGCCCTGACGGAGGTTTTCCTCATTCCTTCGAAAATTCTACTCTGTGTACTCTACCTATATACATACGCCTATCCTACTGCCTTGCCTTTATCGATATTCGGGCCAAGGCATTCTTTCCTCTGGAATGCTCGACATTTTTTTATTAATACGCCTATTCGATCCCAGCTTAGACGCTTAGGAATTGTCGGAACTAGAAGCACCGTCTTGAAGACGGCTTTCACCGTACGTTTTTACGCAAATATTTACGATAGTCTCTTTTATAGTCGATTATCGATACCTTCTCGAAAGATCTGATAATATTATTCTCTCTTATCATACGCACGGTTATTCCCTTCGTATTGCCTTTAGAATTCCCAATGGTGACTGCTGAGCTGATCGGGTCTTATCAATTCCTTCGCATGGCATACGTGTATACCATTTAATGCGTAATTGTTTCCCTGTTATGAGACTCGCGATTTCATTTAATTCTCAAGAGATCCAAAAATATATTAGTATCTAGTCCCACGTTAGGCTACTCTTCAAACACTTTATATATTTTATTGTCTATGTGACAGGATTTTATGAATTTACTTTTATTTCTTTTTTCTTTAACTATTCCTTAAATATTCGTCCGTATCTTCGTCAGACTTTTCGAATTCGTGCACGTGTGTAAATTTCTCTCAGGGTCACGTCACTCTTCACTCTCAAGTGTATTCTCGCACTCGGTATTCCATTTACAATAATGAATATTAACACTATTATTTCCCAATATCGAAAAGACTACAGATTTGCTTTACCCGACGACGCTTTGATATATGGAAGATTAGCTTGGAATGAATTTCCTAATTAAACACGAGCACCAATTTGTCGACACTACGGGTAAGGCAGGAATGATTTAGCGGGTAGACTGGGCATAGAAAAAAGAAATGACTAAAACATTGGAAATCACTATAACCAAGTCCGCGAGGGTTTAAGGGCTGGTTGGTTTCGGAAGCAGCGGGCGTAGCGGCTGAACTAGCGTCCTGACGCACAAACCCGCCAAGGGTGATCGATGCTCAAGAGCAAGGCAGACGCAAGAGGCAGCGTCGGGACGCCGGCGCGCAGTTTAATACTATGATTACACACGACAATGGCGAAATCTAAAATCTCGTCTAAACGCGGCCGCTGCCGGCGATAAACTACGATCAAGGTGATAGAAGACACCATAATTCCACCGAATTCATGGCTGAGCGTTGTTGCACAAGCTTGCGCATTTGCTGGCTCATTCTTACGGTCGAACGGAAACACATGGGCGGCCGGAGAAGTAGACTGGAAATGGTGGGGGGCACTGGAGACTATTCTGTTAATTACATTTAATGATCAAATTATAGATTCCAGCTATTTTTTTTTCTTTCCTTCCAGATTAAATCTACGAAAAATTAAGAAAAATAGATATTCTAATGTTTCAGCTTTTTATGATGATTTTGAGGTTCGATACGTTCTGTAGGGCCTAGAGATTCTACAGGGTAGGCACGAAGCAGCAGGGTCGCTCGACTCCACTCTCGTCGTCTGCTGGCTACAAATCGATACGGTGCTCGCTCGAGAGGGGCTGCTGCTCCTTGCCAATTTTAGGACCAGATCAGGGCACATTCTTCCTTCGAGGAGTTCCTAGGACGAATTTCGTAGCTGGCTGAGTTCTCTGATAATATTTTGTCTAAACGGCGGAAATTAAGAGAACTGAAAAATATTTGTCGAATAACATCGAGGACCGTATTTGCTTTTATGTTTCGTAGAAATGAGACGGGAAATTCGATTTGACAACCGATTATTAAATGCGAGGGTAAATTTACTGAAAGCCGACAGAGAATAATTTTATGAAATTCAGTACGCGAGAGCACGCTATTGGATACATCTTCTGGTGGTTGGATAGAGCTTAAGACAGTTGAGGATCCGCCAATGCCAATTTACGCGCGGAACCCATGACACGTCGCACCCAGAAAAGTGCTGTTTCCAACTGATGGACGTGATTGATGAATCCTAGAATAATTCCGAGTGTAACAGCGATACGTTTTCGAAATAAGGATTCGCCGAAGTGACTCATCGTCATTGGCGGATTCTGTCTGCAGTCTCTTTCGCAGAGGCCGTCCTTGTTTCGTATTTCAGGATACGTTTGCTAGACTCATTAAAACCTTGAAAATAGTCGAAAAACGCTAAAGACCAGGTAGAGCTACGAAATTAGTCACGACGACGTCACTTTTTTTCTTTTTCGTCATTTCTATTGTCATGAAATCGCGTTATATCGACCCACTAGAAAAGTTCCCTTCAGGATTCTTCAAAATATCCAATGGCTCCAGGTCGTCGTAGAGCTCCAGATGGTAGTAACTCGTAACTAGCTTCTATTTTTGTATCTGATAAACACCGAGCGAACATCTGAATGGAGGTGAACCGTGACTAACCGAACAATATTTCTGCGAAGCAGCCAATCGCGCTAGAAGATCCAATGAGAAAAACGAAGAATTTGAAAAGCATCGATTTTCCAGTAGAATATAGGCGACGACGACACCGACGACGTCTTCGACGCCGGTTCGCGCTGAAGGCGACGCGACGGCTATGACGTCGTACGGCGGATCGCGACGGAGACTTTAATTTATTAAAGTGGACTCCGGCACTGTTTTTCTCATTTGTCGCCACATTCACTGACACGAACCTTGACGTCATCCACGCGAAGATTCACTGTTTGTCAACGAGCCATGATTTCTTTTTCTGCACTTTTATTACGTAAAATACAGGCGGCGTCTACGACATCTCAGGATATTTTTGCCGAGTGGTAGCTACGATTTCTTTGCGCTTTGTCTCCTTGATCTCGACGGGGAATCCTTCGAAGATACTTGAGAAATAAAAGTAAAGCGTATTAACGAAAAAGAGATACTTCTGCTGTAGACTCTAAATCCATGGGTATTAGACATAATAGCGCGAACAAGCTCCCCAGCCACTGTTCGATTTAGATAATAATTCATTCTTATCGACGAAACCACGTTTTACCTAACTTTACCATCTATTGAATAAGCAAACATTCGATGTGTCTAATAATAAGCTCTAGATAAAAATATACCAGCCCTTATAGTAGTCAGATAAGCGAAAACATTTTTACACATTTTTTCGCATGAAAAATCATTTTTCCACCGATCAAGGCGTTTATACGGATCGTAGGATCTTTCGAAATTAAATCTTTTTCAGTACAGTTTATTCATTTACACCGTAGTACTAAAAATTTCCTCGACAGCGTATACACGCGTATAGAGTGAACTTATTTTGTTTGTCACCTCGCAAGAGTTCTATACAAAGGACTGATTATTTCCTAGATACTATATATCGAGGAATCCACTTAAATCCAGTTGGCCATCATTGATCGACATTTTGCCACGATACGATAAGCAACGCTGGCCGGAGAGCGTCATTATAATTTATGATGCCTTAGGACATATAGCTATCGAAGTGCGATACACGTTAATGAAAAATATTTCGAATAAATAAAACGGCCGTTATTCGATATGCAATTCGATCAGCGACGCTACAGACCGTTCCCTGATTTCTCTGAGAAACGACATCGCGACTGAAGGAAGGAAGTTTAACGTACATCAAGTAACGTGAGAGTTTAGAAGACTACATAAGGCAGTTCTTCGAAGAAAAAGTCTTCTTGTGTGTTTATCGTAACTTCCGCAGCTCGTGGATCAAGTTATCTATAAGTATAATCGAAGTGTTCATCTCTGTGAAAACTGTAGAGTTTAACGTATAAAGATACCGGAGGGCAGCACCAATAAGTCTTAGCGTCGACCTGTAGTCATAGTCAGAAAAAATCAAGATCAAAGATCCAGGCGTCGTCTTTCAAAGTTAACAAAATAATTCAAGTTACGGCGAGCGCGTATCATCACGTAGAAGCCATTTCTTTGATCGATTTTACAAGAGTCCGTAGAGTCCACATGGAAATCGAATCAAAGTCTCCTTGTAATTCACGGAATGTATAAAAAAAAAAAATGAATTAACGTCCACAGAAATGTCTGTTATCCATAATGTTTCGCTCCCGTCGTATTCCACAAATACGACGAATATTTGCATTATCTCAGGACATGTAGAAAATTTGGAAGTTTACTCGAGAAAAAGTCGTAGCATCTATGACAAAGAGACAGTAATAGTCCGCTGGATAGATATCCGAAAATTCATTCATCGAATGTATTTGCCCGCGGCAACCCGAAGAAGCAAAGTGCGTGTACATACGTGTATCGGCTGTTCTAAATTTAAGCAAAGTTGTGTAGGAGGAGGGTTGTGACGCGGCCACCTGGTGGGCGACGCCGGAAGCTCACACCTGCGTCAATCTGGACTACGCGTGCTTGGTCCATTTCTGGACGGCTCATCCGCGATTAGTCGTGTTTCGTTAGTTTGTTGTCTTCGCGGATATACTGAAGATGGAGTTACATAGAAGAATCGAATTGACTAACATTCATTGACCGATGATATCGCGTCACGCGAAGTCATTTCAGATCGGATCATATAAATTTTAATAGCTACATGGTAGTGTGCACTCCCGTGTAATAATACCCCAGGGAAAATCAAGCATAAACAGCTGAAAGCATTCTTCATGACGAATCCAGCCGTGTCTCGAATATGCCAAAACAACTTCGACCGGCGCTTAGCGTCCAGACGCCGAGCAATGCAGATGGCGGGTATAGGACGTCGCGCTGTTTCTTTTCGTATGCGAAGCACGCGTTCAGCCTTCTGAGACGCGTGCTGAACACCTCCTGCTAACAGAGGACACGCGGCTCTCTACTGTAAAGCCATCTTGAATTATTCTATGAAAACATATTTTCGGTATTAGAACATACCAATTATCTAGACACCCCATGGATTGTTTAGTTCGAAGAGACATTCGATCCGTTTACAACGTAAATATTATCCGATACTCCTAGATACTGGCTATACGTATATTAGTTCGTTACTCTTTAAAGTAATTATATTCGTAATTGACTACTTGACTTAGTTATATCTACCATCTGCCAGCTAGAAGGCTACCTCCCGCATTGTGACCTCGAGGCTGGTATCATTCTACTGGGTAACTGTCATCGACTGTCTAAAAGTAGGCCGAAAGCTGCAACGTGTTTGATTCACGTTACAGGAGCGCATAGCAAGACTAGTTTTCAAGACGGCGATATGTGCCATTTCTTATTTTGTCCGCAGAGTGGAGGTCAGCGACAGCTTTTATAGGTTGCGACGAATTAATTTAAAAAAAAAATTAGTACAGCCTCCTAGCGCAGCACATTCTACGGCAGACAAGTGACGATTCTCTTGGGATGAGCTTCATCTCGATGGTTGAAGTGCACGCTCAGTGCTAGGCCACGATGCAACGGATAATCTATGAATAACCCAAGTGCAGCAGCAGTAATAGCGACACTGCAGCAGTAGCACTGCGCTACCAAGAGATATTTAAATATTTAATTTACCGAACGTATACAGTAGTTGGCCGCCGATGCAGAAGGTAATGCAAAAATTTCGCAAGCGCCAAGTAATGCCCGCTGAATTGCCATCTCGGAAGCGACAGCGCATGCGAAATTCTCGAAATACACGAAGATCGCGCGCTTAGTGTTTCGACCCCGTGACTTTTGATAAATTTGTAAATTGGTAAATCCCGTAAATTCAGCCTGGACGCATCCGGAAGTCGTAAAGTTGGCCAAGAATCGTTCCAGTCGCAGTGAAAATTCGCCCATGGAAATTCGCCTGCTTACGCCAACTCCGAAGGAAATTAATGTTCTGGGATACCCAAGCGTAGTATGAATGTATGTTTAGCATCGACGTCACGGGTGAACGAAAGACGTCGACGAGAACGTATAACGTGAAACGTAGAACGCAGAAACGCAGACACGTTCATTCAGTGAACTTGATGGACGAAGCTAGGAAAGCAGCAAAATCGTATCGTACCAAAGTCCCATAACGTATTGACGCTCCGATTCAACTCGATGATAAATCTGCCGCCTGTTAACGTCAACGAAAATATATCAATGCTTCGAATCCAATTCTGGCGAAATCCAATTCTAGCAAACACGTCCAGTCGAGAAATCGAGTTAACGAAAGACATATCCTTCCGCAAAAATGTTTTCGTGAAATTCACGGTTATGCGAATAATCGATAATATTTCTTCGCTAAACAAAATCCCTGATTGCACGTGAATCATTTAAAAAAAAAATTAACTCGTTGGATCGATAGCAACGAGTTGCACGTTTCATTGTAGTAAATCGATCGTGTTTGTTGTTTCCCGAGAAAAGCGTCGAGTTTTCTGGGATTGGCATAGCAGGTATAACAGTGGATATTACGCAAGGTCACAAAGTTGCGTCAAGTGAGCGAGGATTGCTCCGGGTAGTATGTATCGGAGGCTAGTCCCTACGTTCCCAGGTATACCTAAGGCCAGGAATATCCACTTGGTCGCCCCCGCTTATCTCAGAACGAAGAGACACTGCCTACTAACCCCGGTACACCAGCCAAGCTTCGAGTCATCCAAGAAATATGGCTGAATATTATTAGATTACCTTTAGACGTTTTCGTGCGCACGACTACAGGCGTATCTTTAATGACCGAATGATTTTATTGTCCAATCAAACTCCAAGGAACTTCCTGTGAGTTTCATGACGGAAATGAAGATGCAGATCTTGCGCATGTTTCTTGCTCCTAGTAACGAGGTCAGGGTCAAGTTTGGGTTAATTCTTCCGGGTTATAAATTTCATCATTTAATAATAAGCTTATTACACGGAATACGGTATACGAAGAAACAGATACACACCGGATTCTGAGGGCTATCCCAATAATCTCCATGCAGCATCCATCCTTCGATGGATCCGAAGATTTCATGCGAATTTTTTGTCACGCGACATTCTACGTGTTGTCGTTGAATATTTACGTAACACGAGGAAACATCGCGCCTCGCGAGCTTCGAGTGTTTTCAAGAGGTTCTCTAGATTTTGCCAAAATGCCTACGTTGACTTTGAATGATAATGTCCCAACCCCTCCATTCAGGTGAAATATAAAAATGATATTTTAAAATATTTACTCACATTTCGATGCGCGGGCGCCCGAGCTACGCGTTCGGAAGATCCTCTGAGAAGTTCAGCCAAAAGTTCTGGACTAGGTCCCGGTAATCCTTCCAACTTGCTGGGGCTCGAGGTTGTTCTGTGATGACAAGGTGTCGGAGGTTCTGAACTGCTATTCGTCCCAGCACTATACGATAGATTGGCAGAGACTTTCCTACGTGGGCGTAAACCTTCCTCGAGAGCAATATCAGCAGTTCGCGGTTTCGCCATTTCTGCTTCCAACATTTGTCCATAGGGACCTCGAAGTGGTCTCTTGCTGTACCTACAAATAATAGAAGACAAACACTAAATAGAGAATAGTCCAATCTTTTGAATCTTATCATTCCCCGTATCAGTCTAACCCAGGAAGATACGTGCCTCCTCGGCGTGTGTCCTTCGCAGTCGGACAAGTCACTTGGTGTGGCTGGTGGATCGTCTCTTTCCTCACTACTTTGAGCGGCCAGTCTGTTTCTGTCACCGTCTGACGGTTCCGGCCACTGAGTGATGTAGACGCCTTTCCTCCTTTTACTCGTATCGCCACGATACCTTCGTGTTTTCCCTGGCGACGATGCCTCCGAAGGTGTTTCACTAGGTGCCTCGCTGCCTTCGCTCGCTTGACTCAATCTTGGTTCATCCGGTGGTGGCGTGATGATCACCTCGTGCGGTTCTATTCTACCTTCTGAAATATAGACATAGATACAGTCGTCTTCATCGAGGATCAAATGGACTTTCATTAGGGTTGCCTTATTTTTTTTTCTTTTCTTTTAACGATCATACGCACAACCTTCGACCCAGAATATGTTATCGAGAATGCGTCTGTTTCAAGTGGACAGAGTCAATACCGTGATGTCATCAATGAAGATGGTTATGGCTCGATGACGCGATTAGACGCTCAAATCCTACTTTTAATCCCGACACCCACCGCGCCAAAAATAGCAGCGCACGAAATAACTTACAACTTCGTCTACCTTTGTACCCACCATCCCTTGTCAATGCACCGAAAATAGTCTTCGCGCTAGGTATGCATACGGATGAACGTAGGCGCATGCATTTTGAAGATTTGAGTCATTCTATACTTTGTTCTTCCTTTGGTTAATCATCAAGCGATCCTCTAGGGAAATATGGACTCACCCCTTTGAACCGTTTCTTCGACCACGGATTCCGGTGCCTCTCCGGCTTCAGGAAGTCTCTCTGAAATGGGTAAGTCTGGTCGCACCAGATCTCTTGGTTCATGATTCTCCGGTACCGGTGGTTCTGGACTGGTTAGGGCGCTTGACGTTGCCAGGCTGTCGGAACCATCGCTTCTTGGACGCACTTCCTCCGATCCCGTTTGCGGAAGCCCACCTAGACCTTCGGCAGAGCCTACGGCGCTGTCTATACTCGGAGTGGATGCTCTTGGACTCTGTCGATTTGGACTGTTATGTGGCGTCGAGACGCCTGGACTAACGTCACCACGACGTCGCGGTAAGGTACTCGCACGAACATCCTTAGACTCGATACGATTAGAATTCGCATTGGGATGGATCTTCTGCCTGTTACCTAAACGGGAAAAACGTTAGAATGATACGACCAGATATTATTCTTGGATTGCCATAATAGTTTGTGATTATCTTCTTGTCAATGGCAGCGAGCGAAAGACGTAACTCTTTTTATTAATAACCCGGTAAATCTTTTTTTTTTTTTCTTGGCCGCGGCTAGAAACGCCAGAGGAAGTCCTAATTACCTCGAGTGCCGAACGCAAGTTTGGCAGCGTTTTCGAGATCAGGACGTAGACTCGTCGGACCATTCCAATAATAACAAACAAACAGCGCCAGTCGAATACATTTTCTTGGCTGCAGAAACGTGACGATATTTCAAAAGGGCCGATGCCCGAATCTATCTCGAAACCTATAAATCCAAAATGGTGAGGACCACTGAGCGCTTTCGACGAAAAACAAAAAAAAAACCTATCGAAACTCCCCGATGAAAGCTTACTAGAAAAAATAAAATCAACTCCATTCCCATTGCACGTGCAGTTTATTTGCACTGGCAAGCAATAAAGTAGCAAGTGCAAACAAACACCCGTGCGTGTCTCAGGATTTCGGTCCAGAGCATTATGGAAAAGAGTGAGACGGTCTCTCACCTTGATGAAAATCGACCTGGCTGAAGGAGGCGCTTCTAAATGGGGCACCGCTTCTGTGAAAGGACAGAAGAGATCCTCGCGGTTCTAATCTCGTGATTGCATCCCTTGCTTCGGCATCGGTGCCGCCAGGTGACCCGAGGGAGCCGAGACCGACAATATTCTCGGGGGGTTCGCATAAATCGTCGAGACTCTTGGCACTGTCTACCACCGAATCACTGTATTGTCTCAAGTGCTTAACGTCACTGTTCGGCTCACTGAGATTCTTGATGTCACTGATGTCACCACTGTTTCTCTCGTTGGCCTTGGCCAGCTTCGCACTCTTCCTCGACGTCGAGTTCAAGCTAACGATTTTACTCTCGTTCTCGACTGTCGGCGGCTCACTTAGACACTCTTCACTAACACTCTCACTTCTGGCAAACGTCTTCGGCTGGCATCCTGGTGTACTGTTACTAAGACTCCCTTCGGTGTAGGTGTAACTGCGATAGGAGGGTCGGCCATCGCATCGGCCGCAGCCTTGCACAGGGTTGGTCTGTGGTATCTGAAAAAGGAAGACGAGAGTGTTTATGATTTCAATATTATTTTTTTTTTTCTTTAATTAGATAAGAGAACATTTGGCTGACCTGAGGATGATTGGATGGCGTCGTCTGATGTGGACTCGGGGGTGGTGAGGACGGCTGGATTCGTGAGGGTCTTCTCGGTGGTGGAACTGGAGCCGGTCCTTTGAGCTTTTCCGTGAGTTCGCGCAGACGCTCTGCCTTCTCACTCCGGGGGCCGGAAGAGGATTTCTTACCGCTTCCTCCTCCGCCCCCGCTCCAGCGAAACCTGTGCAATCGGTCCACTGCTGTCACTGCTGGTTCCTGTTCGTGTGGATGATTTACATTGAATAAATTTCTTTTGGTCGACGGGAGTATCGACGTACTCGAAATACCGGATGTTGATCGTTATTCGAGGAAAGAAAAATAATTTGAAGATCAATCGAGAGGATGTTCCAGCCTGTCTACGAGATTGTTATTTTAATATTGCAATTAACGTGAATTAATCTAATCGGCTCGAAAAACGGAAGCATAACTTAATCGGATATCTGATGATTTCCTGATTCCTTCGAAAATCGAGATATCATGGGAATTGTGGCAAAAGTAAACAACTGAGATACGTGCATAAACATCATGATGGACGTAGGATAAATTCCCAGAGTTATCCTCAGCCCAGTAGATTAAACGAAAATCTTTGAGAGATGGACGTTACGTAGTTGAGAAAGCGGAACTGGGAAAGCCCGAGATTGCGTCTCTTACGTGGTTTAAATTTGAAAGCCTTCCAAGGCACATCGGTTGTAAAATGGTGTTTTAATTAGAGTGTAAGACACTGAGCACTGAGTTGCTCGAATATTAACGCGAGGACACACCTAGAGTGCCAGATCTTACGTCTAGCGCGTTACTTTTTATCATGCAGTTAAATCATCGCCATCCAAACCACCTGACATCAGAAATACGAGAGTCTCCCGTGAGAACATACATCAGTATAAAAATAGTTAATCCAACATCCCAAGTCTCAAAGTATACATCGTACAGACAAACCAAAAATGTCTTCAGCTAATTCACGGGTAACTCACAGTGGCTCGATAGGTTATAAGTTATTTGTAAATATTACTTGAGAATCCAAGTGTAATTTCTTATCACAGTCACAACACAATAACCACGTTGATAAGAGCACGAAGGATGACAGAATAATAAAATTTAAAAAAAATATTCAACAGACATAAATTTGGTGCAGCCACAAGGTACAGACTCGAGAATCAAATGAGTCTGAGGAGCAGATGGGAAAGGTCATGCGAGTCATAATGACGTTGCATCTAAATCTCAAAAGCGTGTCCGACAGAAGTAGGTAAGAAGTAATAGGTCGTAAGTAGGTGAAGAAGTAATAGGCAATAGCAGAAAAGAGAGGATCCAAGAGAGGATGAAGAAGGTGACGAAGCGAAGGTACCTGCAGCTTAAGGGTCTGGTGTTTAGTCCACTGGGCGAGCTGTCGCGGCACGGAGACTGAGTGGGCCACTGAGGCCGACGATGATGCTGTAGATGATTGTGGCTGCGAGCCGTAGCTCCCCATTTGCAGCCCCCCACGGTTATTATTAGCGTTTGAGTTTGGCGGCAGTTGCGTTGGCTCCACAGTAGCCCTGTTGCTGCTGCTGCTGCTGCCGTTGCCGGCGCCGCCGCTGCTGTTGACGGTGGCACTAGCAACGACGACGGGAGTAGAGGATGCTGGAGAGGCATATACAGGAACAGAGGCAGGAACGTGACCGGGAGGTAGCGGAGGTTGTCCTCCAGCTCCACTAGACGACAGAGAAACTCGTGGCAGAGGAAGTCGTGACCTCGGACCGATGCAGCAACAATCGGCGACGCTTGCCGCCAGATCGATCGACGTCTTCTCCGCAGGTTTCTCCGTCAGGCGTTCCCGGGAGTCGCCCTCTCTCGAGTTCCTCTTCTTCTTCCTCTCCTGGGATTCCTCGCGCGAACTCGCCGGCGGTAAACTCTCCTGTGGGATAATCATTTATACCGTACTCCTTCGCTGGCTGATTTTCGTCATATATACATATATTTTTCCTCTCTATCATACACGAATAATAAAAAGAGACTAGGATGGACAGTCGAATGCGAAGAAAGTGACTCCTTCCCAGGAACTTCTTACAGATAAACTACCCTGAAATAGATCCTCCCGTAACACGTTACGTGTAGGTGCGATTCCACACACGTGTCTATACGGCTACTACACACGTGTGGTACACCAGCTCCACGCTCCTCGAGTGGCTTCCTCGTGGAGGCTGATTGTGGGAGTCCTACCGGTTGAGTTCGGAGGACTCGAAGAGATAACGCCCTTCTGGAGTCATTCAACCGAGTGGCGCCGCTACTGGAAATCCATGTCTCGTGACGCGATACTCCACTGTGCCTATATATCTTGATCTACCTCTTTGTTACTTCGTTTCTTTCTCGACGAAGACACGCTTCAGAGATCTTCCAGGAGACGGCAGTCGGGACAGTCGAGACAGTCTGTACCTCCGTTATATATATATAGTTTTTTTTTTAATATTCAACTAGACTATCCATATTTCTAAAGAAACTAACTGTGAATTAATCTATCGACGTTAACAGATAATATCGATCATTTGAATAAATGCTTAGTCACCTGAGATAGACGCAATCTGTATCTGGTTCCTCCTAGGACGACGTAGCCAGCAGCTCCGACGCCTGTCATGGCTCTCGCAGCGCCCCCAAGCCATCCTCCGAATCCTCCAGGTCCGCTTGCCTTCTCGTTCCCTCCCGCACCACCCCCTTCCCCGGCGACGCGGGGCATTCTTCATCCTTCCCTCACCCTGGAACACGGTTTCACACTCGTTTACGACTAATCATTTCTTCGAGTCACAGATTTTCATTGGACTTTCGGTATTTTAGGTAAAAACTTCATGTTTCGTCTTACCAAGAAGCTCGTCTTTATTTGGCTAAATAATTCAAGAATCTTAACGAAACAACGGCACGGGGTTTTCTGCCTTGTAAAAGATAAATGATCTTTGCGAATACGAAAATCCTTGAACCATTCACTACTTCCAGGAAGATATAACCGATAAAGGTGTCTATCGCTGAGATTCTAACTCTCGACTAAGCATAATCGAAACGCATAAAGATTTCATGGAAAGTATATTCATCCCTCCGTACGAAACGTGTAAATAAATAAATAATCCGACAGTTATTAGGAATGCGCCTACGTCCGCAAGAGTTCGCGAATCGCAAGTCGCGCTTGACCTTGCTTAAGACACCGTGAAAATTTATTGTCATCGTAAACTCTCGGAATGCTTTGAGAGCGTCATTTCTTTTTTTTTCCTTTTTTTTTCAACTGGATTTAAAGTACTGACAACGTGCCGGAAGTCCCCGTCAAGATTATGATCGTTCTCTGCAACTTGCAGCATCCGGATTAAGTATTTCACTGGGATTATCGTCGTTTCCGACAAGAACACGAATATTCTCATATTTTTATTGTGCATTAATATTTTATACAAACAATACTTCACTTTATCTTAATTAATGTCCAATTATGAAAATACGTTATTCGATTACTATTCTCTATTATATCTTTTTTATTTCTATTCTTTGTATATGTATTGGTCACTACTACGGTAAGTAGGCACGTGCAAATTAATATATCGATCGTCAAGAATATATTAGGAATGACGTTAACGTACCGTTACACGTTACAATTGAATCGACAGGCTGACGTATATCTAATTCAAGTATCGTAGTCGCGCGTCACTCTGTAGTAGCGACAGTTATCGAAGACGGACTCACAATCGGCGATATAACGTGCTCGCACGCGGTTCACCTAGATGCCAGGTAAGTAGCTGCACTCTCTAATGCACCCAGTCAAGAATGCATTTGAGAATCTGCATACAAACACGTCACTACACTCTCTACTGTTCTATACAATTACGCACACACACGAATATCGGACACGATATCTAACGGCGGACTAGGCCGATTCGAACGCACGTTGCATTACCGATTAAGATTGATAAATTGTGAGCTGCCATTAACAATATTGTCTTTGTATTTAAATATAAGAAAAAATGCAACAAAAAAAATATAAAAGTAAATACTCTTGTTTATGAAAGTATCGCGATACTGTTGATCGATAGTCAACAACTTGAATTTCTGTCATTTAGATTGGTTACCGATCAATTACCCGTGTCGACTTTAAGGCAATCGGTGAAACCAGTCGAAAGAACCTTGCCAATGTTTGTTAGTGATTTTTCGAAGAAAAGTCTAAAGCAGTGATATCTCTTTGTTAAAAAGCACGTGCTGTTTTGGAAGCATTGAGATACGTCTTTTATCGTATATTGTCCAAATATCTAGAAGAAAGTTCGGAGTCTGTTAATCAAATATTTGTGATATCTTTATCTGTTGCGAGTCTGTTTGCCAGCGACGTTTTTAGCAGTGCCATAAAAATGCAGCCGTGTAGTCGTCGCATTGTGTGCGCATGCGCGCTCCAAGATGAATGGAAAATGCAAATTTTCTCGAAACCCACGGTCGGTTTGGTTCGCTATAAATAAAACCTTTCGTCCCTTGTAGCGGCAATGGGATTGGTCCATGGAAGAGGCATTTCGTCGAAGTCGAAGTACCATTGGCCGACAGCACGAGTACCCTGAACCCGTGCCAGCTTCGAGCGTTACTCAGTCGTGAAGTATTCACACGCTACAGGCGCGAAACATCCTGGCGATTTCGAATTCTCGAAGCTTAGACGGCTTTCTGTGAAACTTCTCTTTTCGCAAGAAAGTGCACTTTGCCGTTAAAAATGAATTATGGCCAGAAAGCGAGCGCGTCGAGACAACAGTACACAGTTTTACCTTTTATTATCTGAATATTATTGTACTACGGCAATGGATGTTTTTCTCGATTATTTATTTTTCCTGAATTGGTCAATTAATCGTATTTCACATTCCTCCGGGCTGTTCTTCGGTTAGCAGCTAGATCGTCTTGGATTTCTCACAATTGCCGATACGGCCGGATGATTCAGATGAACAGATAAATATTTAGACAATCGATACGCAACGCGCTGTCTGTTTTCGCGGCGAGATAGCACACGCTAGACACTCGTCGGCCGGTTAAGCCAGCTGTTTACCAGGAAAGTGAATCTTAAACTTGGCAGTTTCGTAGTTTTACCTATTTATTGGCAGCGCTTGGTAGTGTGGCAGTGGCAGTGGCACTGACAACGAAAGGACGCGTGCTTGCCTTTTGCTTTATGTCATCGCAAAAGGCCATGCCGCACTCGTAAATTGCGACAGCCAGTTGAGACGATAAAGGAGCGCAACATTCCTTTCTGCGGTGTTATTTATCCGCTGAGTAAAATGGCTTTTGCGAGTATTTTATAAATATTTGGCTTCTTTGTCACCGTCGACGATGGAATGCCGTGGCTGTATTTAGAAAGCGATAATGGCGCACGCATAAATTCCTTTTTCTGAAGTTCCGTCGCTCTTTGACGATTCCTTTAAACTTCTCTCATAACGAAGACATGGAATTCGGACACAGATCAAGACAATGTCAAAATCAATGACGAATCTTCTGATATGTTTTTCTATTAGAATTTAGTTATTTTAAAATTTCAAAAATTAATCGATCTTCCTTCAGCAACAATATGGTAGTTGCTTCAGCCTCTCTATCGGAAACTTCAAGGCGCTCTTTCGTCGCGTACATCTGCACCAATCATTTTTAATAGCCAAAGACATCTGCAGTAGCAATACTAGATTAAACCAGACATGACGTTCGTAAACAAATTATGTCGTCAAGTGAGTCTCTAGTTGCATAGGCCGGCTAGCGCGATTTAGATTTTAGATGGAAAACTTTCCAGACGTGCCCCGAGGTCGTCGTTAAATCCTACAAGAACTTTCAGGACGCCAATCGATCCTACAATGATGATCAGGCTAAACGATCCTCGTAGCAGACTCAAACAACAAGAGGCAATGGGTCAATTTTAACATATCCAAGAATATTACGAAAAACGGAAAGAATGCCAAAGTCTGAAAATAGTTATGAAAAGCATCATGCAAAATTTACCTCCGTATCGCGCAGTACACATAGTAAACGGCAGTTTCTTTAGTGTCCTTTGTGATCCAGAATGGCTGCTCGAACGATCCCGCACAAAAAATCCAGAATAAATATTAAAAGCACAAGTATCACCGAGTACACAACGGTGGAGGCTTTTCAGTACCGATGACGCGTTATCGCTGTTCGACTAAACGGGAATAGAAGAACGAGGGAGATCGGGGGGGAAAAAAAGCAGAAAATGGATGAGAAGAAGACGTAAATAAAAATGGAGAAAGAAGTAAAAATGAAATCGTGTACACGACTCGTTCACTGTGGATGAAGGAGGAGCACGGCGAAGTAGGGCCCGACCGGCCACCTTGGTGAAAGCCAAGAAGAAGCTCCCTTGCCACGAAGAGCCTCCCGCTAAGCGAAAGATTTTCTAAATAGCGCAGACTCGGGCCACACAGTTACGGGAGCCAAGGGAAGACGCCGAGCGTCGTGTTCATGCACGCCGATAGAGAGGATGGCTCACATGATATTTATACGTCGACGTTGGGCAGCCAGTTGCCGTGCGGTCCGAACGGCTAACATAGAGACTGACGCCGACGCCGACGCCGAGGCTCTGCAAGGATCAAACAAAACTTCATCTTTAAAACCAAAGACGCTGTTGTCCAGCTGTCAAATTTAGAGTTTCTTCTTTGAGACTTCTAAGTGGTGTTTGAGATCAAGATCCAATTTTGTTCTGGACCATCAGTTTCCGGTACTCCGCTTGTCTTCTTAACTTTACTATACGTATTAGGATTAGCTACGTGATGTTTGAGAGCATTTTTAAAAAGTTGCGGACGACGCGAAGTGATTAGCTTTTAGAGTGGGATATTTTTGAAGATAAGGTGACTGAACTTGGCACGTGCCAGGTCACGCTTGTCTTCGAAACAGAAGAATCGCGTTTCTGGATTTAACATGATTGTTTTCTTTAACGCAATACTCATTATGCGGAATGTTTCGCGTTAACTTTATTGTCAATAAATATTTGTCCAGCCAAAGATAAATCGAGTAAACTCAAACACTCCGCACGTGGTCTTAGAGATAGATTTTTTATTTTCCCTACGTCGAATTCGCGATACATCGTTAGTATCGGCATGCAGCTATGGCGTTAAGGTCTGCTTCCGGTTTCGTTCTAGGTTTGACGATTCGCCAGTATGTCGCTGTTGGAAAAAATAGCGGTTTGTTCCGGTTCGCCGTTTCTGTTCGGTTCAACGTCCTACTTAAGGAGTCTCTTAAGACACATGTACCGTATAATACTAATTTTTTCTTGGCAGAAGTAACTATAGGTTTAGGTGGCTCTTGAGATTAGATGAATTTCGACTTTCACCAGCGTGAAAGAATCGCCACGAAAATTTGCTCTATATTTCGCGTTATTGCGTCTTTAACACTAACACGTAGATGCCAGACCAAACAATCACGGTACTCTATATTGAGTGATATATGAAACGGTAATTGTTTCGATTCGCGTGGTGCCAATCGTGATACGGTTTAATCACAACGTCCCCGATACTTACATCCAACATTGATCGATAAACCCATGAGCATCGTTATCCTCTTTTTCAAGGAATCAGGACATTAGAAACGAATCCAGCGGTACTTTCCAATGGCCTGCAGTATCTCTATTTTCAAAGATCCTCCAAGAATGAAACCGAGTAAAGATCACTGGCACACAGTCGAGGTGAACGTCGTTGAACTTCCTCTGAATGGTAACACTAGATGCACTATCGCATTTTATTTTAACCACCCACGCACTTTTCAGTAGACGAGCCTCTTCGAAATTTGAAACACTAGCTGATCAAACACCGGCTGATCTACAGCGCCTACTAACATACGACACAGCAGACACTTGAACATCGAATCGAAATACATAACCCTTTAAAAACACTCGAGATAACATCACTGTCCGTCATTACAAAACTACACCGCGAAAATGCGAATTCTTATTTGCAGATGCAAGGGGGTAGATTCTCGCATAATATTTAGATACAGATTGACAAACCTCTAGCAAACAGCCTCACTGGTGGATGCATCAATATGAATTTTCCTCCTGGACCGTTCAAAGAGCAATTCCAAAAATTCCTCAAAACAATGACACTTCATTCCGTACACAGATCTAATCCAAAATATATTCCACAAGGTTTATACACTCCACGATTTACAGACTAACAAGGTTTATACAATCCACGAGAACGAAATTGCGAACACACGGGACACTCTCTCGAGAACAGCACAGAGAGATTAATAATTCGATGCGTCG
>JARPRG010000282.1:133708-193761 GCA_031001745.1 Hartigia nigra
TCCACGAGAACGAAATTGCGAACACACGGGACACTCTCTCGAGAACAGCACAGAGAGATTAATAATTCGATGCGTCGGGCGCGCACACGAGCAAGCCTGCACGTTAACGTTGTTGTCTTCGGCGTCGTCGTCGTCGACTTAAGGCTGTCTACGGCCAACTGTTTTAACTGACATATAGCGTGGTGTAATCGACGCGATATGCTCGCAGTTTCGGGGGGGGGAAGGGGTTCTCAAGGAGTTAGAGAAGGAGGAGAAGGAGAATCAGGCTGAAAGAGAGGAACGCGTGTAGCGGGAGTAAGAGAGGGAGAGAGAGTGAACAAGAGTCAACGGCAGAAGAGCGATCTAGAAAGAGTAAGAGTGACTACCCGACGCACACTGCTTGCACCGGAGCAACGAATGACACACGATTAGTTGAATTGACAGTATTCGTCGTAGAGTAGTGATGGCAGTTGAGTGACTGAGAGCGTACGACTACACTTATGTTAAGAACGTTTTGAGAGAAGCGTTTAAATGAAGAGTTTAACGACGCGACGGTCAAACGATGTCCGTGACGTAGCGAAGTGAAGCGGTTAACGTGGTAAAAACGGTACGAGACATTATAAGACGTTATAAGTCTGTAAGGCAAGGCAAGGCCTCGACAACTCGAACCTCGAACCGGCGCGAAGGGACCTCGATGCGAGTGTAAGAGACGAGGGGCCCAATCTGACCCACCAGAGGGGTCCTCTAAGGTGCCTTTTAGCTAACACGCCTCCTTCTTCGTCTACCCCTTCCTCTTCTCCTTTCCTCTCTCTCTCTCTCTCTCTCTTCTCCGACTCTTGCCTCTGCCTATCTCTTCTACGTATACCTGAACCTGTGCCTGTTTCTATATGCACCTACGTATGCATCCACATATGCTCGCACGTCTCGGAGTAACGTAATGGGGCTTCTCGCCATACTGGGAATAAGAGGAATCCTTCCTTCGACTCTAGGAGAATCGCTCCTGAGCTCCTTTTTCTGTTTTACCAATCCATTCGATATTTATCGGAACGTTACATTTTCATACGGCAGATTTTCTACTATTGAGTTATCAGTTGATGCGATTGACTGATTTATTTTTTTTTGCATTAGTTGATACGAGATACGGATTCACGTGTTATCATCTTATCGTGCGTAATGGTAAGATTCTCTTGATTTGCTATGCAGTCAAATAGAGATACGACACGCGTTAGGTCATTGATAGTGTAGTGGTCGAGGAACTCCGAGTTACACGTTGACGAATGTTATCGGAAAGGATCGGCACGACTTCGGCAGCCGGCAGCTACGACGAAGAGAGTATAGACTATTCCCCGCTCCCTGCCGTCCCGGCGAATAGTCTATAGTTGAGTTCGGGCACCAGTATTCTACAGTATCCCAGTCTCCAATGTCGTCGGCAGACGATCGACACTGACAGATCCTCGATTAACAATGGCTGACGCACTGGATGCATCTCGTGCCAGAGGCAAGAAGAATGGAGCGTGAAAAAGGAAATTCTTAAAGTTCACGTGAATCTATTATCACTGTGAGACACTTAAGGAATTGTTAGCCCAGTTTGAAGCTAACGTAAAAGTGAAACCGCGGCAACGCTGCATCGAGTCAAACTCCTAAATTGAGAGGCAACTTACGGTTGCCCCCATGCTAACAATGAACCGAAACCAATATGGTGGAAGACAATCTTAGAAAATAGCAGCCATCCAAGCAGACTCGTATATTTATAGCTTTCCGACTTAGCTAACACGAGAATAAGAAAGATCTCTTGTGTGCCTCGTGATCTTATTCCAGTCTTGTATGGACCTCGTCGTTATCTGAACTCACCAGGTCGCTGCATCCCCACTGTCATTTCCCTTGGTCCAAACTTTTTATCGTCTATAGGTCACATCGCGGATAGTTTCGATCGCGTGAAGCAGCCTCCATATCAATTTAGAATCAGTTTCCAATGTCTACTAGATAGAACTTTATTATTGCTGCCTATGTACTAATAAGTGCTAATGTATTCAGTAGACTTTTTATTAAAGCAAAAAAAGAACTTTTATCAAACGTTGAACAAAAAAGAACTGAAATCCCAGGGTGAATGAAGTCCACGTGCGGACTATAGTAGGTATAGCTCAATACGTACCGATACTCTACGAGGAAGTCCTTTCCTTTCACTCGCTCTTGAAAGGACTTGAAGGTAGGAGTAAGTCAGGGATAGCGATATTTATATGTATACAGGACTATCCAGTTAAAACGTATCAGTCAAAATTCAATGCTGTCACGAGGTGCCTGGAGTTCAGTGACATTTATCGTCATGGAGAACAGCGAGCAGTCGAGAACAATCGAAATCTTTTGGTATCCATTGACTAATTTTACTGATACACAAGAGAGCAAGCGAGCTTTCGTCAATAGCTCGTAAATAATATAGATTGTACAATCCTGCCGACGATGTTTAATAAAAGCAATCTAATGACTGTTGTCAAATCTTACTATTACGCTTAGACTGGATAGCCCTGTACATACGCTCGTAGATGCTTGGTATAGAAATGGGGGAGAGGCACGAAGTCCTTCCAAAGGGGAGAACAGGAATTCTCAAAGAGCGACACAGGTGCTATGACAGCACAATCATTTCCAAATGAAAATCTAGTCTGGTTATTCGACTCTATTATACCGATCTGATCAACCTTATCCGGTAATACGCAATGCAGTGCGAATAGTGCAAATGTTTCTAGGATGCAGGTATGATCGATCGGTTCACTTGGAAAATAATGTAAATTAAAAAGGTTGGCAACTGTCGTCAAAGCACGTTAAGAATCAGCGCCAATCGTATCCTGCATGTTAACGTATACCTTGAGGTGTCCGTGTTTCTCTTTGTTTTTCACCAGTTGATGACTTCACGAGTATTATCAGTGGTCAAACTTATCTGGTTTCATAAGATTTATTTTCCATCTGCGGTACCAAAATGGCCGTTCGCCGAGGAAACCGCAATCGGGAAAGACGAAACCATTGAACTACATTTTCCAAGGGTTAATCACCGACGCGAACCTCGAACCACGGGCTAATATATTATCGGGAGATTGTTATTGCAATATAATAAAGGGTCTAGATAACCGCAGGTGATAGCTTTATAGCAAGTTTATCTCGCGCTATATCAATCTATACGTCACTCTCAAAAATGTTCCAGGCTTTCATACGTTATTGACTGGTCTGACTGGAATGAAACACGTTGGTCGATGTTCGAACCTCGCGACACTTATGACTTTATGATTTAATTCATGCAGATACTAGTGTAACGCGACATTTTATACGACAACACGTGTATACTTACAAATGGATTTTTGTTAGACACTTTTGCGCTTTCTTTTATTATTAGATTTTGGCAAAAACAACGTTTTCCTTACTTCACCTTCTGTCGTGCCAGAAGTAATGAACAGTGACGACATAGTTTGATTGCGTTCTCTCTTTGCACCACAAATTTTACAGTTATACGCTTTGGAAATGTTATGTTTCTTCATAGGATCAGTGTGACTGCTTTATGTCCCTTGATGGCAAAAGTAATCTTTTGGCTCCGATCTTTCTCATTTCTCTTGCAAATTTATTACTGAACATCGCGACGCACTTTCTTCGCTTTTATTATGCAGTTGCATTTATTGAAATTACAAGCAGAGAGTCACGTAATCCTTGTCGAGCAGATTATCGGTATCGGTCGAAGATACATATGCAATCGTTTCTATTTGTGTCCAATAAACCAGGTTGACCTTGCTCTCAGATTATTAATAGATTGGCATGTATATTATTCGCTATTATGATATAGTGATATGGAACAAGTATCATATCCGACATTTTCAAAGGTTTCTTCGGCTAAGTATAAATTTACGAGTTTCCCTAGTGCTTTATTACTAAGTATTAAAATTGCGTAATAAATTATCCGTTGTACAATAACGTTTACATACCATTGCTTTAATATTTTACCTTCTCTGCATCAAAGAATAATTTTGTGCCTTCTTTTTTGTTGAAAAATCATTTTTGAAAAAATATTCACTTTCGCTCTTCAACGCTGGAGTCGTATCATGCATCAAATACAATCTTTATGTAATTTAATCACAAATTTCGACGCCTATGCTAAACTAGTAACTTTCCAAGGGGCAGACGCTACGTTGGCTAACCTGTAATTTGGCGCGTTACTTAAGGATTTCTCGCGCGATACTTACGCACTGCTCCTTGGTATGTAAAGAAACGAGTAACAAATTTATTACAACCATTTAACCTTCTTCAAAGATTACGGTAATCTCAACTCATTTACTAAATTATACCAAGTGCAATATAAAACAATTCATAAAGGGGAAATATCGACTCATTTGCGATATTCTTACATTACGAGGTTTAACTACTGTATGTTTTATAGATTTAAGCACCAGAATAAAATAGATTTAAGTACCAGATTAACTTGCTCAATGACCGTAATAAGAAACTTTGTCCCTGATTAAAATAATCATTCTCAAATAACTACAGCTGCAATCCTCAAACGCATCGTTATGTGTCTGCAAGTCCAATGGGAAATCACGTTATCATCTATGGCTCCCAAAGTGTTACGTGCATTTTGAATAGTGATTAGTAGTAAGGAGTAGCATAGTAGTGGAGTGGATGTGAGTAGTTTGGAGTAGACAGCCATAAAGACACGTCACGAGTAGCGGTTCGGAATGAAAGAACGTGTAGCGTGACAGAGTCAGTAGTACAGCAGTACAGTATGGTGGCCAATGGTGGGGCAGATGGGCGCGTACTCCAGTGACGTGAACTACTTGGTCCTGAATTAACTGTGATTCTACGCTGGTTGTGTATGTTAGTAAAACTACGAAGAAAAATAGGGTGTGACCAGTTCGTGCTTTTCTTGGAAGTTTCGTGAAAATAGGTAAGAAGGAATATCGTTATGTTTGGCGTTCACGTGTACGGCAGTGGTTTGTGCGCTATTTAAATCTTGTCGATTTGACGCCAGTTGACGCCCAGTGTTCATGACAACTGCTAGCTGTGAGGTTAATGTGACCTAGTGTTGCATTCTTTAATTTCATTACATAAAATTGTCATCATTTTTTAATATCTCACAGTCCGAAGATGACCGTACTGAAATCCTGCTGGTCACCATGCATTTGGACAAACAGTGTGAAAACAGGATGCAAGGCTATCGCTTTTTATACCACGGTGAGATACTGTTTTGTATTGTTATGGAGCGATCAGGACTACTATTTTGATTATGATTTGGATACGATTATTAATCTTATCGGATCTTCTTTTATTGCTTCAGGCATTGTGCGTTGTGCTGATTACACTGATATCGTATCAACTCAATGGTGGAGACTCTACGCAACTATACAATCCTCTATTTGAGGCGGATGTCAGGGGATGTAAGAATTAAAAAATTATTGTGTATCTATACTTAATTTTACAAACATTTCGTATAAAGGGCAATGTTACTGATTCTTGATTATTTTCAGCTATGCAAGGAGTCGGTGGCTTCTTTATTTTTTATTGCTTACTGCTCATTGTATCCTCTGGATTGATGATTTATGGAATTCATGAAGGCGTCCGAGGTTGGTTGTTACCTTGGCTCACAGCTTGGTTCATTGTGTGTTTGTTCCAATTAATTTTTGGACTATGGTTATTGGGAGGTTATTATATATATGTGAGTAATTATTTGAATTAAATTATAGCAGCTTATCTTAATATTTGACTTGGGCAAGCTTAAGAACTTGAAACAATTTGTTTCCAGCTTCAATCCGTATTTGCAACATTGTGCCTCTGGCTCTGGATGTCCTATAACGTGAGTGCAATGTACTATTTATACGACTACATAAAAATATACCTTCGGTATTTTTCTATGCTAAACATTTTTTCATCTGCATTTAGATATACTGCTGGTTGTGCGTCTTTTCGATGTACAAAATATTCGAAGATCTGCAGTCACCGAATATCGAATTATTATGGCCTTAAATTGCGTTACGTTTGTTGATACACTGCCTTCAACGATATAACTAATTCTTAAAAGTTATATAATTAAGTCATACATTATATTCGATGACACCAAAGTAAGAGAAGATATTTTCATAAGCAATATTTTATGCTTTACCGAATCGTACAAAATGGACATTATTAAGTAGAAGCGCGATTCATTATTTAACGCACAAGTCAACAGAATGATCTTTTAACTCTAAGTAACCTGTCTTACTTGCGTGTCATTCCATGTAATCATGGAAACAAATTTTACTATTTAAGATTTTACAGAATGACCGAAGACTGAATATTAGTCTGAGAATAGACATCCGTCCAATTCGGTTCATGAATTTAGATTTTATAGTTAGTAATACTCGTCGCATATAATGCTACAAAAGAAATTCCAATGGCAGGTTTATTCAATAAATCAATTGATATCGTAGTTCTTAAATAAGGAATCTTATTTTGCATTCGTCACTACAAAATGCACATAAAATTTGTTCTTTACATTCGTGAAGATTTAGTAACGTGTAATACAACACCTTCACCATCCGATCTTCATATATTTTAATAGAAATATATAAAGAATATATTTTTCATCGAAACATAAAATATTCTTAACTATTAAACTTAGGAGTAGTAGCAAAAATATCAAATAGGTAAATTTCAGATATTCGATGTCACGATATTTATCGTGAATCAAAACATTGGCAATATTCATAAAAATTATCATTACTCCAGGACACAATGGAGCTTAAAATTCGAATTTATTTCTAAGCCTGAAATTGTTCAGTGTGTAACACAGTAAAGTGCCTCTGTATTGCGAAAATCTTGCGTTAAATTAGAAGTATGCTTATCTATTTTTGTTCAAATTATAAATCGAATCTCAGGTCAGACCTGAAATAAAGTATTTAATAAGCAACATAAAATAATTGTCAGATACAGTTACTCGGATGTGTCACGTTAAATTCGAAAGATTCATGAATTTTAAGTGGGTACCGTATTAATAGATAAAAAATTCGACTTTTTTCACGTACCTTTATACCTTATGTAATATACATAATTTTTATAAAGTTTTTTCAATTAAACAATTTAATATATGAATTATCTTACGAGTGATTGTCCTCCTTTTTTACTTGGGTTCCAAAGAACACCATTGCTTTCATTCATTAGTATTTTATTACAAAAGATAACGTGTACAAAAAAAAAGGTTTTATTACTATCCGATATCATAATGGATGTTATGGCTTCATGTTACGTATAAAAATTCGACATTACGTCACGTTGAGTCATAAAAAAGTTTAGGTTTTAAAATAATATTTATTTACCTGCATCGGAACTTATTTATGACTCGAGTCAATACATTCTACGAGCTAGTTTAAAATTAACTAGGTGAAGTAATTTCTTTTTATCACGCATATATTTCATTAATCTTCTTCTGTTTGTTGAACCATTGAATCTCCTTTTTTTTTTACAGTTGACAGAAAACATTGTTCCACCATTCGCAACGTTTTTTGCTTTCGCTATAAGCCGTCCCTACTGGGCACAGGGATGAAATTTTCGAAAATCCAGTACACTCGTGAAATACCTGTAAGAATTTTGGAAATAGATTTTTTTGTAGATACAGCAATAAATATCAGAGAACACGAGATAAAACGTCTATCAGGAATAACATGAACTTGCAATGGCGACCTGTTTGCACTCTCACGTTAACCGAATTACGTAAGACTGATCTATCGGAGATAGTTTGATTTTTTCTACATAACATACTATATACGTAATATCTGCATACGTATCTTTAATAACAGTCTAGCGAATAAGCTGCCATGTTCATATCGTGGAAAGAATCTACTCTAGACGTAGAGATCGTCGAAACAGGAGTTTTCGCAATTATCGTGCAAATTATTGCAACATTTTTAAACTATATTATCACGAGTAATATTTAATATAAAAGAAAGGAGAAATTACGACGAATGATTCAAGTATCAAATACTTCGGTCTTTTGATTCTGACGGATCAAAGAATTTCCGATGGATCATCGATGAGCAGGGCGTGTAAAAATAAGTGAAATATTTTAATTCTTGGATTTACAATTAGGAGGAAATACTTACTTGACATTTAGTTTGAACATCAGCAAATGTCCCTTTTCTTTCCTGACAGACAAAACTGGTTTCTGGTATTTTCGTAAGATCCGTATAACCAGACATTCTCGGTACATCGTTTGACCTTAGATTTTTTTGCAAAATTCGAGGCTCCAACGTAGTTACGGGTGGTTCGAGGTTGATTCGAAGATTTTCATTCGATTTTTGTAAATTCTTCTCATCAGATCCCGTTCTTACGTGTCGCAAGTGACGTCGGTGAAATTGATTCAAGAATCCGTCGTAATCCGCAATTATCTAAAGTTATTAAACAAAAAAAGAAACGAATAGTCAAAAATAAGAGTAATTTGCTTTACATAGTAGAGGAACAGAGAGACGTGAAACTGAAAAATCCACCGAGTTCACTTTCATCTTTATTCAAACGTTCCGACTGAACGTGAAAGAATCTTCCCGATGCAAGAACGCTCTACTAGTTCCTGGTAGCAAAATAGTAGGTGCACCTATTTACGTAATGATAGTGGGCAAAATCCCAGGCACCTTATACTCATAAGCATCATTGATTGTTCCAAGTGATTATATCGCGTGCCAATATTCTTGCGCAATCTCGACACATTTCTTTCTCGTAAGAAATATTCTGGCATGCCCAACGACTAGTACCAATTGGTATTGTTAGCTTAAACCGAACAAAGATACGAACACTCTTTGATAATAATTTCAATATCTTTCGCAATAGGTAACGCATTGGCGGTTCGACTATTTAGACATTAAAAGCTATTAGAAACTAGATACAAACTGTTAAACTGGTAAGACTCACTTGGTGGGAATTGAATAGAGCAATATTGTTAATGTAATAATCGTCGAACGGTTCGTATACGGAATCCCAGCTAAAATCCGTATTCCAGGTCGGGTAATATGGCTGAACCAGTAATTCTTCTCGCGTGGGGATGATCAAGGGAGCGATTATTGGCTTATAAATTCCTGGCTTCCGCAGAACCGATGATCCTGGATAATGATGCTGTCTCGTGTAAGAGTAAGCCTTGCTGTAACCATGTAGTTTATAGCTGATCTGATCATTCCCTGATTTATGACTCCCTTCACGGCCAATTGGGCTTCGTATGACGTAGGTCGTGTCTACAGCTTTGGGGTGGTTGTAATGATATCGACCTTCTGGCGGTACGTATCGACCATCCGGAGTCAGATAAACCTTTATCCAAGAAGTCCAATAGTTAAATCTTTATTGTTCGATAGATTGTTTATAATAAATTTTATTATTAATGGAGATAGTTGTATTACATTTTTTATAAAAATACCTTCAATATTTCAGGCATCGATCGTTCCTTTTGGGGATGTTTTTGTACATCCCGCGCTACCAGAACGACTCCATCGGGAATCGTAATTCCGTCTTTGTTCAATCGATTCAGAGCCAATCGATCGGACTTGAAGGCTTCATCAGGAATCTTCCCACCAAGCGCAGGTAACACTTGCTCTCTATAAATTTGTCTCTTTTGCTATGAAAACGAAGTAAGGTATGTAATTCTATAGATGAAGTCTATAACTATTTTTTTCTTTAGTATAGATTTTCAGCTGTTTTAACCTTTTGAGCATCGATTTCTACTGAGGCTATGATCAGCAGCAACACCAGCAACAACCGATCCTTCCTTCCAATCCTCTTCATTCTTCTTATCATGAAATACCACTGGACACTCTAGGCTAACATATTCGATAAAATCGTCCTTACCAGAGTTTGCTCAAGTTTTTTCCTGTAATTTTCAAGAAAAAAAACAAAAATCTTAAAAGAGAAAAAAAAAACTTTTTGTCTTTACAACATATACCCTGTGTAGTAGCCAATTCAATGAAGTGTCATTGAAGCAATTTATTTTGATGATGATGAGTCTCTACTCTCACATCCAAAGGCAGTCCACCGCACGTGCCGCTAGTCGAATTGTCGTACTCATAAACACTCCAGACATATTTCATAATAATTCAACCATCATCAAAAATTTCTTCTATGTCAGTCAACATTAGTACAACAGACTTTCTATCACTGTTAATTAACCATTAGCCATTACATGAACCGAAGTAGCAAACGATCGGTCGCGTGTTGTCTACGTCATCCTGCACTTGTCTCGAGACAAATGGGAACCTCGCAAAAGCCTAATAAAAAGAGGAACGTACGACTGGTCTTTTTAGAATAGATCTGTTTGTATAAAAAATATGCCCATTACTTTGACCTACATAAGCGGCAACCGTATCTGTATTGCGCAACCCTCTTCTTCTATACACGCAGTCGTATGGTTGCATTAAAGATGTGCAGATATAAAAGAGGCGAGAGTCGCGGAAGAGCCTTGCCTAACATACTTCATTCGAAACCTTCTCTTCTTATAACGTCCGTTCGTTCACCCACTTCTCTTGCCAATTGAAGTTGAACGGATACCAGTTTGCCATCTACTTCCAGAACAAAGATCGGCACGCCTACGATTCTTCTTAATCCACAGTCAAACAGTCATTCTTACCATCTACATAGAACCGATATTTTTCTCGATCCTTTCAACCGTCAAAGAGATCATCCTGTTTATAGAAATCATTTTTAATACGTGGATCATCATCGTACCTTGGTTACTCTGCTAGCTGTACCACTCGCAAGATCATGCCTGTTAAAAGATCACGCAATAATTTGAATTTTGACACAAGTCATTGTCGGTCAATACCATTCAGTCGAAAATGACAATTTGCAAACTTCGTTTCTTAATAGTGACAAAATAGATCACGTAAATGTCATCTTCTCCCTTGAGCTAAATATTACACAGTCGAATAAGCTCGGTATGCTAATTCGGATTAGTCAAAACATTCGGCCTTCGCTTCGCTTTAGCAAATTCCATCTGTCTTCTTTTAATGAACAGTGGGCTACGTTCTTCGAGTCGTGAAGCGACACTGTAAAGCCATTCGGACTGCTCTGGATACACGTTAACTGTTTATATTTATATATATGTATCTCGTGACAATAGTTACGGAATCGCTGAGATTCATCGATGTAGTTCACAGAACGAGTCACGTTATATTTACAGTGATAGTAGCGGGTTAAACGTACTCGGCTTTCATCTTGAAAGTTTCACACGCTACGGGATTACGTCTGCATATCGTAATCACATAATAATCATGGTAATGGAACAATTCTGCGTCACTGACGATAATCGCTCTCTTGGGTCTTCTAGTACTTTATATACTTTACTGTGTATATGTTATGCATTATTAATCGCCCACTGTCACCGTTTCGTTTTTATTATAGGCAATAAACGAATAACCAACTTGCGTACGATCGACTATTACTATTTTTACTTTGACAAAATCATCTTTCAAAATTTCAGATTGCATCAACGATTTTGATTGATATGAAAAATTAGATGATCTGTCATACCACGACACAGCTGATTGACATATATTCATACTTTTTAAGAGCTGAGATACCGACTATTTTTTTTTATTTTTGCTACTTCTTTCCTTCTTATCTCGTCATATCTTAATCGTTGTTGATAATGTGAAGAGTGAAACACTTTTGTTGTTGTTGTTGTAATCGTTTGAGTATTATGGGTATCCTATGATCGATATCGTATCTTGTTATTATTTCCTTAAACGCTTACGTGCTTCGTATCTGGTTGCTTTTACCAGGAAGATATTGTTTTATGATCGGTCGTTGGATGCTTTCACGAATGAAAATACTATCTATCAATTGCATTGATACTTCCCGGATCGCTGTTGCCTAATAATACGAATGTTTATAGTTATGTATATACTGCTGTTATGTGTTTTTATTGCGTATTTGATTGTTTATTTTTCGTAGCCACGGTTAACGTAATGGGTAATCAATTATACGGGCATTTTTATTAAATCAAAATATACTGCATGGAATTTCAATGGATCGCCCGAGGCGACTGCCTAATGAATTTTTGGTAGTGTCAAATTTGCCAACTACTTATTTAGTCGTTATCCGTGTAACTTTATCATTGGATCTTGTTAACGAAGCAGAGATTGCTAATCTACAGGCGTAGATACAAGATTTTTAGCAGATAAGGTTGAATTTACGTAAGCGAAACGCTATAAGGAAAACATTTGAGCTAGTGGCACTTTAGCCATTTGCAGGATTAAGCACTGGAACGTTTTTCTTTGCGTTTTTTGTTTTATATGGAACTAAAGCAATTTTCAAGTCATTAGGTATTTTGCAAGTAACTGCACGCGTGTGCTGTGTATAAAGAAATTGCATCTCTTCCATTAATTTTTTGTTTTCAAAAGCATTCCTTAGGTTCTTTTTTACGGAGTATTCTTAATTGTGTGAAAGATAGGATTTTCATTGTTTCTCTAATTTCAAACTTTCCCTGACTAGAGAGGACTTTAGTAATTGTAATTCCGGACTCTGGGATACACTCGCTTTGACCCGGAAGGAATCCAGGGCATTATTTTTATTTTTAACGGAGAAAGCAGCACTCGCGTTATAAAACCAAATGAAAAACGCGTTTTCGATCAAAAATGATCCAGATAGTCAAAATCTGCTCTCCTCAAATATCCGGACATATTGTAGGCAAAACAAAAGCATCACGTGGGACGTGCTGTTATCGTTATAGCAATGCGTTGGAACACGGCGTTTTTAACTATTAGATCAATAATACATAAATTTCTAGAAATTTTGGAATTACACAAAATCAACTTATTCCTTACCGCACAAATCGTACTCACAATTCTTCAACTATTTTCTTTCTGTGAGAAATAAAGTGTCCTGGCACAATTTCCATGGAACGGTATATCGTCCAACGTCCCAGGTCGCAGGTCACTAGACACAGTGCGCACGGGTTCAGGATTCACAAGTGACCATCAAGAGGGTCAAGACGAAGACAAATCTTTCGAGTGGCGGGAGGTGAAGAAAAAAAGCTGAAGGATTCCAAAGGATGGTGAAGACGTTACTAAGCGTGTCGCTGGCAGTTCCTCTCGAGATATACTCGGGGAGGTCGAAGCACGTGAGTCGACCTGGGGCACTTTCACTGTAAGCGACGAAAGGCAATGTGCCTCCTTAGAAAATACCTCCGAAGAATAGGAAGGGGAATGGGAACCGGAACTTCCTTTGCAAATTATAAAATATACAATTGTACTAAGAGCTGTTTCATAGAATTTTTTCATCCTGAGGAATAAGATATACATAATAAATTTTTTGTTGTTTTCATCAAAGATGAAAATCCATTATACCGCCCTCTGCTGACTCATTCTCATGGACCATCCGCGAGGCTGGTTTTTATCCCTCTCTATTTGCACATTAAACAGACCAGTCAATATACCCTTGCGAATTATTTTTCTTCGCCAAAAAATAAACTTTTTGCAAATTACAATTATAACGATGATGAGTAATGGATAGTAATTTTTTTTTTACACTTAGGTAATCATTAATCATATTTAAGATCGTGTATGGTCGAAATCAGATCTACAGATAATTGTACAGTGGATCTCTTTGTTTTGGTAATACACAGGTAAGTAACTTTGAAGATTTTTAATTAATAACGTTAATTAAGCATATTTACATGATAAACAAAGCTTTCTTAGAGTTTCGCTTAATTGCCTTGTGAAATTTAGTCCCTTCCCTCTCTCATACTCACAAGACTTCTTCAATAACGAGCTATGAAGTAACAAACGAGCCATAGGTTTGTACTGTGGCTGTTACGCTATTTAATCAACCGTTTCTTTTTCTCTTCGAGTTTAGATTAAAATCAAAGCGTTCGTACAAAGATATTTAACTATTGTTCCAGCAGTCGATTCATACACAATTTAATTGCACTACTATCGAGTATATTGCAAAATCTTTGATCTCGTAGTACAATTCTAAACCATTGAACGAGTTGTATTTCCATGTGCAAGATGTCGCATGAAAAATTAAATTTATTATTAATTTTCATCTTCGTTAACACTGTACTTTCGTACGAGTAATTAAAAAATTTCATACTTTATACTCGAGAAATTCTTCTTTCTTATTTCAAGTCATAGAGGTTTTTATAAATGGAGATTTCCTAGACAGTTTACGTTGCGTGAAAAAACGTTGCAAATATTACGTCGTAATGCATAGTCCTTTAGTTCTTGCCAAAGGTATCTATCTATATGTACCACATACGTTTCGAATATCGTAAAGCTGACTCACGATTGATAATTCGCGAACGATTATCAGCGCGTGCCGGGCAATATAGACGCCAAGCGTGTAACTTTGTATCCTGTGGTAACCATAGCGAATGCCTGTGTTTTTATGGAAAATATGTACAACCCAGTTCCAATAATAAAAGTCAGAGTAAGTTTCTGTTTTTATGAAATATCTCCTGTTAAGTCAAGATACTGTTTAGTGTTTCTTATACGTACGTTCTCTATGGTCAGGCGAAGGGCGCACCAAAAGGAAAAGTAACTCGTGTCAGCTTTGACGTGCCTCTTACGATCCATTCGCTCTTGGGAGCTAGTGACGTCATCCGTGAGAACACTCAATAGTCTCAACCGCAACTTCAAATCGTCTTCAAACGCTAAGAGATTTGACGTGTTTTTTTTTTTACTTTCTATTTGTTCATTTTTATGGGCGTTATTTATCAGATAACTCTTGGCAGGATCAGCGTTAGGATCGTGATAGGCAAATGAACGGCCAAAAATTTTTTTTTTGTTTTCTTTAACATTTTTATACAACATTTTATTCCACGAATAAAAGATGCGACCTTTGACCTAGCGAAGATTAAACGGAGTTTTATAAACTCTGTAGTGAAAGGATCTTCATCCTGTATCCACTGGTTCTGGCTGGAACCTGCGACTGGCACTGGCGAATTTACAGAAAGTCTCTAGGTATTAAGACACACTTGGATCATTTGCGTAATATTGCTAATTAGGTAAAATCGTGTTCGTATTGCGAATCGATACTGCAGTATGAATGCACTCTATGAATGAGACTCTTGTGCAACAGTGCAAAATACAACTAGCTGCGAACAGTGAAAATAGTTTGTATTATTTTTTGAACTTTTTTTTATGTACTTTTCACGGAGAGTCATATTTTTCAAAATGAGATTATTTTTTCTCGTAAATGGTTTGCCATGAAAGTTTCTTGCTTGAGACGATTCCATTCAATCTGTAATACATGCAGTTCGCGTTTCTTCAGAGTAGCGATCCTCTTTTGAATGACAATGAGATTCGAGTCACTTTGATATTTGAATTATATTTTTTTTTAAAGATGACTGTGTTAAAAAATGCACCGAGGCACTGCATTACATCATTTTACGTATTAATCCGTGCGTTTACCAGTGAAATACATGACTCTATTTTAACATCAGGAAGAATGATATAGTAACTGGTCAATGACCTCAGATTATATTTCCATATTCAATACGCAATTTTACGTGCAATGCTACAGCTGCAAATTGCCGTGGGATTTTATGAAATCTAGTTACATTCGACAAATTTTTTTTTCTCGTTCGAACAACAATGCTTTTTAAATTTATATCCCTGTAGAATTTCTATTTTATTTCCATGCCCGTTATCTCCTTATGAAAAATGCATAATAGCAATGCAAATTTTAATAGTTCAACCTATGTATATGGATATTGTAGAAAATCATTTCAATCATGAAACGTGCATATACAGGTAAATTTGAATTATTGACATAATCTTCAAGGCAATCTGTACTTACCAAAGAATAACATTCGTCTTCTTCATCCACCCCACTACAAAATTAGTGACTTTTATATAACACTGCTTTATATAAGAGGTTATACAGCTCTTGATACATTATTGAAACCAAGTGGTTATAATCGAGCGTTGAATTGAAGTTTCTTTAAAATGAATCGTTGGGCTGGAAAAATTGCTGTAGTTACTGGAGCATCTTCAGGCATAGGATTAGCAATAGCACAAGTTCTGGTAAATCAAGGGATGATTGTCGTTGGATTAGCTAGAAGGAAGAAGCAGATGGAGGTTTGGAAATAGTCATAGTTTAGATAATAATTGAATTGATGAAATATTTATAAAGCAAAAACTCTTTTGTCTGTATACAGGAAGAAATGAAGCAAATGAAAAATCCAAATGGAAAATTTTATGGTTACAAGTGTGACATTACAAAGGAACAAAATGTTATCGAAGCTTTCGATTGGATTAAACAAAATTTTGGAATCGTATCTGTTCTAATTAATAATGCCGGAAAAGCAGTTGTTACTTCAATTTCTGGTAATTTAACAAAATTTAACGATATTTTTATAATGAAGGGAATTACGTAATTCAACTTACCTATTTGATCTCACTGAGGTTATTAATACGTAACTGAATTGACAGATGCATCCAGTGACACTATATATTCAACCTTTGAACTTAATGTTTTTGGATTAATATATTGCGCACAACAAGCATTAAAACAGATGAAAAGCGCGAACGTCGAAGGTCACATAGTCAATATTAACAGGTACGCGGCGTTTAATGTAATAAATATTGCATTTTATGCATTTCTAAGATGCACTTTGTGGTTTCAGCGTTGTGGGACGCAAAGTAGTGCATTTTTCAGATCAACCTGTAAACGTATACACATCCTCGAAATTTGCAGTGACATCAATCAGTGAATTACTCTATCACAAAGTAATGGGCGGAAAGATCAGAGTGACCGTAAGCCTTAACGTTACTTTGTCAATAATTCTTCGATGAGTTCTCGAACTTTGTATGTTCTTAATAATATATTCTTGCAGGACATAAAACCTGGATATGTGAAAACTCCAATGACTTCTGACATTCTTACCGACAGCATCGCTTACTTGAATGCCGCAGACGTTGCAGATGCTGTTGCATACGTGATTAACGTACCACAACACGTTCAGATAACGGAACTAATAATAAAGGCACTTGGAGAAAAGTTCTAATTACATTGCTAGCTTCAGTCGCATCAGTATGAAATGAACATGATTGTAGATTTATTAATAAATTTGTATTAGACTGCAAACCTGGTGTAATTTAAAAATTCCATTTAAATCATTATTCTCGTACTTGTTGCATCGACCAGTTCAATGGTAAAACAGAATCATACTGTCCCGATTGATGTTACGAACTGGCAGGAAGAAAAGAAAGTCAGCTCCATCTCAGAGGAAGCTTCATGACTTTGATACTCGATCGATACGTTAGGTGTACGTACTTTAGAATTTTCAATGGCTGCTAGTCAATCAATCGAGTCTAAGGTCGTCTGTCAGTATCGCGATATTAATAGCTATGCCAGTGATTGAGCAGCACAAGGCAACGTGAAATATTGAACAGTGATTCTTCATAGGACAACATTAATTTGACCACGTTTGTTGCGATTAGCATTGACCTTAGCCTCGTGAGCCGCAGCGCTGGCTTTGTACGCAGCCTGCTTTGTGTTTCCCAAATCTGTCTTTGCACATTGCATCTGTTTAATCAATTCGTCCACCCTGTGCTTTGCTGCTTCAAGAAGTTGTTGCTTTTCATTCATTTCCTGTTGAGCTCCCTGGGCTGCTGCTTCTGCATTTCCAAAATTGGCATTGGCTGTCTGTACAGCTTGGGTTAAGGTTTTAACCTGAAAACAGGTTTTATTGTATATTTTAGTTTTTGTCAAATTTCGTTGAATCCTTATAAACACCTGTTGCTGAGCTTGCTGTGCTGCTTGCATGGCTGCATTCACGTTAGCTTGCGACTGCTGAAGAGAGGCGCTTTCTTCCTGAACTACAGCTTCTGCCTCCTTCACTTCCTCTTGGAGTTGATCGACTATTGCTTCTTTACCGGCCAGAGCAGCTTCCGCTGCCTTTGCTGCTTCTACGGCCTTTTCGGCTAGTTGAGCCTTAACCTGTTTTTCAAGCTTGTAGTGCAGGTATTTCATTTAATTTATTTATCATCTGACGTAGTACCTGATGTGATGCCTGAGCACCAGCCACATTCTGTGCATCCGATGCTGCCTTTGCCTCTTGTGCAGCTTTCTGAGCAATGTTCGTTGCTTTGTTTGACTTTTTCTGGCCTCCAATACCATTGCACGAAATCTGTATAATTGTAACAGAAAGATTGAAATATTTTACGATTTACATTATTCGTTTGATTCGACGAAGCACTTACGTCGCTTAATCTTCTGTACCTTTTCGCATCTGAATGTGCGGAAATAACTGAAAAAAAAATAAGAAATGAACGTTAACCTTCACGTGGTTGATTCTTAAAATCGAAAAGTTCATCTTTGGTTAGGAAAATATCGGTTCTAATAAATCTGCGAACACTCACGCATGTACGTTATAATCAACAGTGCTATCCTCATATTACTATGTCAAATTTACTAATAACAAATTCTCTTTCCTCATAATTCATTTGCTACTGTCAAAGTCAAATACGTAGGTGTAAAAAAATTCTCAGAAACTGACAGAAAATCCAACGCGTCAGCAAAAGAGTGATTGTTTAACACCTGAAAGTTCGAATAAAAAATCGACAGATGTCTCGTCGAATTTTACCTTTCGACAAAAATGTAACCGATCGTAACGCAACATCCAATCAATAAGTTTAATATCTAAAAATGCTTTACAATTCAAAAATCCACGTTACAGTCTCCAAAAAAAAATATTGCATCTTATTCACCCAATAGATACAACAATTACATAGGAGATTTTCCATGAAACTTTGAATCCTTCAAACCGACACAGATCCTTTGTATTGTGCAGAAGATCTCAACCTCCGCCATTGCGCTCGTCTTCTCTTATTTCTATTGGCATTCATTTTGGCTTCACGTGCTGAAGCACTAGCCTTCAATGCTGCCTGATTGGTATTAGACAAGTCAATCTTGGCAGTCTGTAATTGTCTAGTCAATTCGTCAACGCGTCTCTTGGCAGCTTCGAGCAGTTCCTGCTTCTCATTGAGCGCTTGCTGGGCGCCCTGTGCTGCCGCCTGTGCGTTACCCATATTTGACTTAGCCGTTTGCAATGCGTGCGTAAGTGTCTTTTGCTGCAACGTTTCAAAATGGCAAAACAATATTTTCACAACAACACCAAGTAAAAAGCTGCGAGTATACGACACTTATAAATTTACTTGTTGCTGAGACTGACGAGCGGCTTCCATGGCTGCGTTAACGTTTTGTTGCGTCTGCTGTAGCGATGCCAATTCTTCTTGCACTACAGACTCGGCTTCCTTCACTTCTTCCTGCAGCTGCTCGACTATTGCTTCCTTGCCCGATAACGCTGCTTCTGCTGCCTTCGCAGCCTGCACAGCCTTCTCGGCCAATTGTGCCTTCACCTGATCGACAAGCGTTGCACAAATTTTCAAATTCACTGGCAACTGTAATAACGATGACGGAATTCCAACCTGCCGAGACGCTTGCTGACCAGCAATATTCTGAGCGTCCGAGGCTGCTTTAGCTTCTTGAGCTGCTTTTTGTGCTATGTTCGATGCCTTTTCTCCAGTTTTCTTGTGAGTCGAACGATAATCACCTTCCATAGAGTCGAGTGTATCTCTTGTATCCTACGATATACAATATAATAAATGTAAAAGTTATCGCTAGCCTATTTTTAAATATTCATCAGTTCCTATACCAGATGATCCTGCTTTCCGTGAGATCGTCGACAGTCGATATAGAAAAATATTATCGTCACTGTAAATCATATAACAATTTTCTCAAGATTGGTTAACATATCGACATTCGTTACTTACCTACGTACAGAATAAAGAAAATATCCCTCATCGTAATTGAAATTATAGAATTTAGGTAATCCCCATATTACGAAAAGGCGAGAATCATCGTCTAGGAAAATGTGATGAGCACAATCAAACTAATGATCTTTAAAGGTGTCCAGGGATAGATCTGTCAAATAACAAATGACTGATAATTTCAACTGGATATCGATAGACTCCAAAATTAATTTCTATTTTCATAAGATATCGATCGATTCTCGATTAACGATTCATTGATATTTTTCACTACTCACAAGCGTTCCTCCTTCCCTATTGTTACACAATTCTTACCACGGGACTAATCGACCCGAACATAATACGGAACGTATTGTGGCTTAAGTGGATGTATAAATTATGAAATAAAATGTTATTCAACCCTTTTACGTATCATTAATTAATATCCACCTACGTTTCCATAAAAATTCAACTGTAACATTCAAATATTTATCCCAGCTTCCATGACTGTCAATGAATATAAATAATGATCAATCTTTTAAGTGGAACTTGATCGGTGAATGCCAAGCGGAAAGGACAAGTGTGCATTAATGTGCATTGGCCAGGTTGAGTCAGCGTTGAGTGAAAGATCGAGTGCAACGACGAAAATATGCATTCGCCTCCGTAAATCTTTATTCCAGATCTAGCGATTTGCAAGAACGCTATAGATCCTTCTTAGGATCAGTAGTGCTCATTCCAGTGTTTGAGTAAATAATTGATCGAACATAATGAATCTCGCTGTAGGTATCGATATGCAAAATCGTTATGCTTCCCGCTACTGTATCTTGTTTATAGAATTTGAGCCTAGCCCAATCATAGATCCAACCACGGATCACGTAATTGCAGTGGCAATGTTCTCTTATGCAGCAAACTTTTTATACGCGTATAACTGTTGACAAGAGTGAGGAGCTTTTCCTGAAATTTCTTTGATTACGTAACAACAGAATCGAAAGTATTACCCATTGTGCTACTTGAATTAAAGGAGCGATTAATGCATTGTGGTAACTAAATGACGTTTCTGGCATTAGTTTTTCGATCGACAGGTAAAATCAATTACCGAGGAATCAATTATTTTGCTGGCTTTTTTTTCCCTCTTCGACAATCAATTATCGTCAATTAGACAATTAAACTTTATTTGTTTACCATTAACGATTCTATAACATGACTTGCTATACTTCGTTGAACGTATCGACGATGTCGCAAAAGATGTGTCTTGTACGTACGAAACGTGACCCGCGACGAGCGAGCGATTTTTTCAATAGAAATTTCGATAAGTCTTGGACTATCTGGGTAAGAGTTTAAAATTCTTTGAATCGTGCTCAAAAGAAAAAATGTTTGCTCTTTTGTCTTACGTTAAAATGAGCAGGATAACGAAGGCGTGCTAAAGAGAACGTAAATTTTTGCCAGTACGGCCATTTTCCAGTTTGCATCAAAGAGGTCATGACTCTTTAAGGCACGATGCATGGGTCAGAATTCGTCGCGGCATATTTCTTCATGCTAAACGTCGATGTTGAACGGTTCACGGAACAGACCGGATGTCTGAAAGGAGCTACGAAAAATCATTGATCCGCGTAAAAAACTACGGAACCTAATCAACTGGACTTTTGGTTTTGGTTGTCTTGGCTTTACTCCCTGTTACAGGATTTTTGTTGGACCCCTATAAATTTCAAAATAAAAGAAAGAAGAATAAAATAAAAAAGAGCACAGAAAGAAATGTCGTACGACCTCGTTGTTCGTGGATTAAATCTTTTGATTAGATCGAGAGTTTAAAGGTTCAGCAAAAAATGCAGTTTCCTCCTTTGCGAATAAACGACATTTGTCTGTTCGATATTTTGGCAGTTCTTGTAAGAAATAAAAAAAGAAATCGTAACTAATCGATATCGCTTCCTCCTTGCTCGGTCGTTACGCTCAAATTCTATTTCGACGATTGGTCTAAGTTTTTTAAATTCATAAATACTTTCCTTCGATGTATCCGAAAGAACGATCGATCCCTAATGTAAAATTGGACCTTGTCTTAATTGCTTTTGTATAAAATTAGTATTATTAAAAAGCAACCCTATATTCTTCTAAGCCTCAATTTTCTTCGTCATCTCAATTGTCCTTTTCTTTAATTTATTTAATCGATATGATATTTTTAATCGATATGATATGTATGAAAAATTCAACTGAAATCTTATAACAGACAATGCATTAATTTATACTTATAAATCATTGTGTTTTACAATAAGCCAATTGCCAAAGGTTCAATTTGAGTTGACCTTATATCCGCGTGCTATATTGTCACGACTGAATAACCCTAAAGAAAGTATTGCCATGGAAGCAGGGAGGAATGGCAAGAGCATGCGTTGAGGAAATTTGACGTAAAGTTTGGTAGTCCGCCTTTTTGAACGTTGGCAACCCCTACCTCAGGATTCGAGCAGCCTTGTGGTCAGCAGGAGTATAAGAGGTGCGACGATCGGACAGAAGGTATCAGTTCCTTAGCTCCTTTCCAGAGCAAAGACAGCTCTAATTCTCAAGTCAACAACCAGTGTGGTAATCCGTAAGTATGAGAAATTGACTCAGTGAAATTAGGAAACTTTCCACCGTGGAAAATTGCACACGCTCTGGATAAAATTGGTGAAAATCAATTGCACAAAGCCATTGCCATATCTAGTTTGCGACTAGGAATCTCGTTAATGTTCCAATTAAAAGTATACCGCTAAATTCTTCAAATAAATAAACCTACAATTTGCCATAATAATGTACTGTCCAATATTTGAATTTTGAAATGAGTGAAACGTAATAATTTTAATTTCGCGCTAATTATATCGAATCTGTGACCCCGAAGTATTTTGCAAATTTTATCGATAATTGAGAACCACTTATGTCGCACGGCCATTCGACTGTAATAGATTAATCTGTCGTAAGTAAACGGTCCTTTCCTTGTGTATTTGCCAATCCAAGTAAAGAATCGCAAGACCGTTTGTTCGTTGCATTAGAAAGGGTTGTTTTGTAAAAATTGTACGTGAACGTTACATTCCTACACACGTTACGCGTTCGGACAACACGTGCCTGATTATGCCTGCACACATACTTGCCTTGTCAAAGACCATAATAATGGATCGTTTATATGAAACTTTTAGAGCGAAACGAAACAGGAATTTTAAATTGAAGCAATCCTTGTTCTCTAATTCTTTGTATGTTTTCAATCTGGAAATAAAGACAAAATTCATTGCATATATTATACTAAATTGGTATAGAAGCTTGTCAGATATTTTGGAGGCAATTTTAAATGTTTCGGTATGATATCTTGGGATTTGTACAAAATATTGAGAAAAAAAATTGCACGAAAGACTTGCATGAAAAAATGTCGAGCCCTGAAGAAACGCATTGCTTTCCTTTGCTGTCAAGAGATACGAAACATTGTGTAAATAATCCTAGTAAATTCGTTGTGGATTATGTAAACAGTAGAATTTTCTGAAAAAAATTTGACAGTCGCTGCGTAGTCATCATCTCGACTTTCGACAAGCGTCGAAGCAAGCGGCTGGCCCTTTTTTTCTTCGAGAAATCGATTCGCGGTAGGTTCTCAGCAGAGCCAAGTGGCCAATCATGCAGAGCGGTAGACTTAGAGAAATTGGCGAGAGACTGTATGGATAAAAAATTGGGATAAAAAGCTATTGCATAATTTGTCAGCATAAGTGATAGCTGAAACGCGCCACTGCTCTCCCCACCTCTGTGAATCTCATTTGCAGGCCATTTCTTTTCAATAATCTACCTAACGCCGTTATGAAATTTTATCTCGAATGAGCTTCTTTCAATCAAATTTTTCTTGACGATCCAAAAAGATTAGTGCTTGGTAGAATCCGGAACGCCTAACGATTTCTCATCGATCGTTCCTGGTAAGATATTTTCATCGAATTTCCCATTTCAGCCCACGTCAATCGAAACATCGACAATGAAGTTCTTCGTGGTCTTTGCCTGCCTGAGTCTCGCACTTGCTGCTCCAAACAAGAAGCACGTTCAAGATCAAGAGGAAGTTTCTTATGATTACGAGTACGGAAATGAACCGGCAGAATCCCATTACGTCGACTCGTCTTCCGCTGCGAGTCACAAACACCACGGCGGTCATGGTAAAGTCGGCTACAGTGCAGGCGGAGGATTGGTGAGCATTGCTCAAGGTGCTGCCGATCAGGCACACACAGCCATCGCCAATCAGCATAGCGCAGCTGCACAAGCCGCCTACATGGCTAAGAACACTCTAGGCCAATCAGCTGCCCAGTCGGCAGCCACCGCAGCTGCAGCTCTGGCCGGAAAGCAGATTATCGTTCTTGGATTGGAACAGCAATCTCGTGACGCTCACGTCGCTGTTGACGGAGAGAAGATGCAACTGCAGCAAGCTCAGCGTGCCGCAACTGCTGCTCAGAACACAGCCCAACAGGCTATGCATCAGGTTCAGGTCATCACCGCAGCTCTGAACGCCGCTCAAGCAACTGCCGATCATGCCGCTCAGGCCGCAGCCGAAGCTGCAGCTGAATTGGCTGCTCAAACCACTATGGTCGGTCAGGCTAAGGCTCGTGCTGAAACCATCGACGAACAGTTGGCTGCATCCAGAATCGATTTCGAAGCAACACAGATCGCCGCCAACAAGGCTGCCGCTGCTGCTCAAACTGCTCAGAACAATGCCGCTGCCGCCGCTGCACATGCAGCCAGTGCAGCTGCTGCTGCCGCTGCAGGCCACCACCCTTCCAGTCTTCATCAGGCTCCATTGTCGGGGGACAGTTTCGATTACCAGGGTTACCACTACTAGGATATTTTTTCGGTGCCCCAAAGGATCATTCTCATCGCAGTACTAACTATCATGCACACCACTCCTCTTCATACATAACTGTTAACGTGTATCTAGTTTGTTACGCCGTTTTTATACTAACATAAGAGCGAACGTCCTAGGACGCATCATCTTGTCATCATCTTGGGTCACATCGCTTAAAGCGACTTGGCCTTCAATAAAATGTTGTTGCCATTTACTCTCGTCTCTTTTCTCTTTACCGCTTTTATTTTCATCACACCGTTATTATATCATACTTTATTGAGAAATTAAAAATCATTCGATCGAGTATCGTTTGGCTGTGTGCGTTTAGAGAAATTCAGCAATTACTCAACAAATCCATCCGTTCTTTAATGACAGCCATGTCAACTATTTACAGAGTTCTTTTTGGAGCAAGGTATAGAAAGTTGCTTAACAGTTAAATAAATTATCTATATATACACTCTTACGATTAAAGGCAAGGGCCTGAGCGTTTCTTAAAGAATAATAATTACTTGTAAAATGCCATGTTAATACAAGAAAATCTACGTATCGCGCATTTTCTTTTGAAACGACGGCTTAGGAAGTTATTTTGATTAAGTCGATCGCCAAATCGACTTTACTATTACTTACACACACCGAAAATCAGCCACCAAATACTACAAACGCGTAGTCATTATTCCCACTGGAACGTATTTCGATATCTATTAGCATTACCATTTAAACCTAGACGAACAGATAGAAATGATTGGCTTGTTATGCTGCAACATGATAAACGAACGCTTCGAATTTCATAGAAAATCAGCGTTTCTCCGCTCAACGTTAAAAAAAAAAAAAAAACATGAACAACAAAAACTTGATCTTTCAATGAGATCAAAATAGCCAATTCCCACGTTACACTTTCCCTCATCAGAGTTTAAATACAGCTCGATGCTTCTTTCTAAAGTGTTATTACGCTACTTCCTTAAAATAAACTTAGGACATTCAGGATCCTTCATTGTCGACTGCGGACGACGTGTTGTTATCGTGATTTTTATATGCTGAGAAAAATGCCAAAGCTTTCATCAGCTGATAACTTTTACTGATAGGAATATTGCTGTCGTAGAGATTCCTCGAGGCCTTGCAGTCCACGTAGAACCACCAATTGCACTTAAGAATAGTTTGATCGAAGAGAGTCGACTCGGGACATAAAAAGCTCTTCATTATCAGTCCCTCGTCGGTCAAAGCGCAAACGTGAAATACCTGATGCCAACAAAAACAAAATTAATTATCCACAGACGTTACTAATATTTAAGTTTATTGATAGCGATCGAGTTATTAAAAAATTTACCATGCAACCCAGATCTTCGTCGGCATAAAGCCCTGGGAAATGTTTTTGGTCGCCACAATAAAAGCTCGTGTCTGGCAGATCCACGCGACTGGCGAAATTGTCATCAAAATTCTTGTCATATCCCATGGGATAATATTCCCGTGGAGCATTCATGACCTTCGTGGGTGTCGCATAGTTGTACCTGCTGTAGGTACAATAAGTTTCAATATGAAAATAGAATAACACGATGTGCGAATAAGAAATTAGAAAATTAATAACGTACTTCTTTACGGGAGATTGCGTTGTTGTAGATGTAGTACTAGTCGTGATCGTTCGTTCTTGATGCTTTTGCATTAATTGTTGCTGTCTTAATAAAATTGCTGTTTCCAGTGCTTCCAGAGTAATATTGCTGGCTTCGGCAAGAGCTTTGAGCGACGGTTCCATACTATGTATCGATGCAAGAGATAAGGAAGTTTCGACTGGATTTTGTTGCTTTTCGTGTTCTTGTTGCTGAACTGATTGTAGCTCCTGTGCAGCTGCAGCCGGTTGAATCGAGCGAAGAGTCAGCTGATTCACTGCTGAGATTGCTTCGTCTCCAGGAATCGGCAACTATACGTATTGTACAATATATATATATATATGTATAAGCAAACTAAATTGAACAGTGATAATTGAAAGATATTGAAAAGTACGATATTACTTGACTGAAGTCATCCTTTGGAACTTCATTGACGGATTCTTCCAGCAACGTCGGACTGTTGCTGATTCTATCGGTAAGTTGAGCCGATGACTTTGGCATTGCAATAAATGGAGGTAAACCACCTCCTGGTGCAATAACACCGACGATAGGCTTTGGTAATGGTTGAGCAATCTCTGGATTGACGACGCTTCCTACAGGTGGAATTGCTGCTACGATATGTGGCATTCTTAATGGAGTACCCGAAGCACCTGCAGCCGCCATACTTTGCGCTAGCTGTGAAAGGAATAATTTGCAAAATTTTACTTATTTACATGCAAAACGGTGCATTTTCTATAAGAACTGTGACATATCTTGTCTTAGCCATACGATATGCATATAAAATAACGTGTAGTGTCATAGAAGAAAATAAAGTTATCATTGGAAAAACTAGACACGTATCTCATGGTGCTTTTGTCATTGTGAAAATTGAGGTCATTAGTGCACGACTTCATGTAGTCTAGCAGCCTACATGACTAAAACAGACGACAATTGGCAGATGGTGCAAAGTATTCTTTGTCCAGGTCGACGTAGCCCTACCTGCATTCGCTTAGTTTGCATAGCAACGAGTTGATCCTGAACGTTTTGTTGTTGAGTCAATTTTTGCATCTGTTGCTGCCTCATTGCTTCCTGCTGCTGAGCCTGTTGTTGCTTAAGAACCTGTAGCGCCAGTGCTTCCTGCTGCATTTTCTGCTGTTGTCTGAGCCTTTCTTCCTGTTGCATTTTCTGTTGTTGCTGACGCATCGCTTCTTCCTGCATCACTGCGAAAGATGGCGCTGGTACCATCCTCAACGCAGTAGAATTCTGTTGTACCACTAATCTTTGGCGTTCAGGTTGTTGAGCCAATGGACGCGCTGCTCCAGGTGGCAGGGGTTTGAATGGAGGAACCATTCGTGTATTTTGGGGGACTTGTCGACGATTGCCCTGTAAAAATTCCGTAAAAAATATTAATAGGGTGAACAAATTTTCGCCAACGGGGTCAACTACGAGACAATTACACGTATTTCTTTTTAACTTACAATCCAATAAGGAATTATGATCAGTCTCGTCACTGAAATTATTAAAAACTTTCTATATACTAAAAGCGGGTTGTTGACCCGAACAGCAGCAGTGGTCCACTGTAGAATTATGCAATCTTATAATGAACAGCAGATGCCATCGTCTTATTAAGCGGGACTAAAATGGATTTACGGAAATCCTACGTAAAATTCTGCATCTACATACGTTTACGAAGTTCCGTATACATACTGCAGTATATGAAAATTATGAAATGAAAGTAGTTCAGCCTTGTGATATTCGATTAGGAGCGGCTAGAACTGACTCATTTTAAAGCTATATTCGCGCGGAGAAAGAATTCGAAATAATATTCAAGAAAATTATACCTCAAATTTCTATCGTTGGGAATATTAATTATACGCGTCTCTCTATCAAAAAAGAAATAATTATCTACCTACGTAATTCCTAGAGTATCAATATCAGTTTTTCAATTCCAGAAAAGACAACCTCTTAGTCTCGTTTCTTTCTAAACACGGTATAATACGAACGATACTTACATTCACGCACCAATTACTACAAGGCCGTTAATGCATACTTGATGAGAACTTTTAAAACTAGACTATAATGTTTCGTAATCCAAGCAAAGCACAGCTAACTGCATAATAGTACCGTTCTTTACTAAGAACAGTTATCGTATTAACTCTAAACTGTATCATTACCCGTAGCATTGTTTTGTAAAAAAAAAAATATAGTATGAAAACCGCAACAAATAGAGGACGATATCGGCCGTTGTGGCAGACGATTTGAAAGGATGCTTACATAATTGTCTATTAAGTATACACACAGCAAAATCAATATTATCATATTGCGAATAGAAAATTGTATGAACAGAATCAGCCTTCTGTGTATTCCTTGACTGAAATTAATTACGATTAAAGTTTTTGTGATCACGCAAAAATGGACGGAGTGTAGCGATTAATGTTTTTCGTGATTTACAATGCTAATAGGCGAAGAAAAATTTGGGAATGCAGATTCAATGAATTCCACAGTCATTTTGATTGGAACGGCTAAAGCAAAATGAAGGAAAGTAACGAGATGGTCCTCTAGGAAAAAAGCACTTTCCTTTCGATACTATAGAATTTGACAATCACCCACTAAAAAAGTGAACTAGATCAATGTGCCGCTAAACAATTCGAGGAAAGCGAAGGTAGCCCAGAGACTAGACTGTCGCTGGAAAGGTGAACGATAGTATCGACTATGTGCTGTGTGATTGAAATATTATTTGATAAGGGATAACAATAAAAATATTACCGCATTCCCAGAACCAACTGGTATTGCATTTCCTCTTCCTGCTTGGACGCTTCTTCTCTTGCTGCTTTCAAGATTCGAGAGCGATTCCGCGAATCCAAGTTCGTCACCGACCGAGAATCCTGGAACATACAAACTGCGAGTCATTTAGGGAAAACTAGTCGATTGTCAGAATGAATAATTCGTGACAGTTGGCAAAGTAGAATTATAAGAAAAACAGGAAAGGGGTGAAACTGATCGAGCAATCGAATAATTAAGGGATAACATGGAATTCAACGAAATTATTGAACAAAGTTATAACTTTGTACCGTGCAGAAAATGATCTATTGGAAAAATTCTTAAGTAATAAATGGACTCCATTGAGATCGTAGAACGAAGAGGAAGGATATTTATCCTTGGCTGAGAACTTTTTCTTTTTGAAATTATTATAGCAAGCAGAAAAGTAGGTTGGAGGGCAACGACTGTCGCAAGCCTAAGGTCTAATTTTACATACAGCCTTAAGGCTAGATAATATTGACGATTTACCATATGAGTAAGAACCCATAAAGAATAATAATTGCTGATGAACTCTGTCGCTCGGAATAAATCGAGGAGAAAATGACAGAATGGAATTTCCGTGCGAGTTCAAGTGATCGTGAGAAATTTATATCGCGATGTATAATTGATACTAAATGATATAATTACAGTGAAATTAAATATCCAAAAAGAATCCATAACGAGGGTAACGTATTTTTAACGAAAAATCTCTTGGGTAGTTTTGAACCATTTCTTTTTAACCGTTGACATACACGCACGTTACGTCAGAGACGATTTATTTTCATAAGTAAACTAAAGTCAATGCACGTAACGGAGATCATTTTCTAGTTACTTCCTTTCTTCTCTTTTCTCTCTCTCTCTTTTCTTAAATCTTTAACTGTCAACTTTCCATGTCAATATCTCTCTTAAGCTACGAGAGGACAAATCGGTCGTCATTTGACGCACGTAACTCATCGATACTCTGTGTATATTTGCGCAACAGGTGCATCCATTGCGATTGCAAAATTATTACTTGCTTAAGACAATTAGTCAGGCTTCGTTAGTCGTCGTTCTGCTGCTCTCTAAGATCTTGTGAATTGACTATCGAAGTACAAGGATCATTTCTTTCAACTGACACCATGAGTTTCACAATTCCCGTTACAAGAAAGTCCGATGAATTTGCATCCCAGTCATGGAAGCTGTCATAGGATGAGCAATTATATTTTTAAATGGCATGGACCAAAATCGTAAGGAGCTAGTAACAGTGAATAATTAAGAATTTATAACCTTAGAATCATCCTCGGGAGTTGTGCAACACTTCTTGCATGTCACTGTATGAATTTGGAATAGGAATATTTCGAAGACGTAATCGATTTCGACACACCTAACATTCAATTTGGTTAGTCTCATCTTATTGGAATCTTATTCGTTTATATTAATTAGGTTAAGTGATTTACCTGGAAAGCTCAGAGTGGTGCACTAGAAAGCAAGTAGAATTAGAGGCAAGGTCACTTGTTATTAAACAGCTGAGAACGTTGTCTAACAACTTTGCTATCTTATTAGGAGTTATTTATACTTTGCATTTATATCTGACGTAGAGATACCTTGGAGCATTATTTACGTATTATTGTGCAACGTTAAGGCAGCTCGTAACCCTCTAATCTGCAGTGATGAATCTATTATAATGATGCTCAAAAATATGTAATTTCTTCTATCTTAAATACGAGCATCTCGACTAGATAATTGCACCAAACGTAAGGCTGCTCGTTTAAACGCAACTTTCATTTTCGAGTCACCTGCTCCTTTGCTCTCACGTTCTCAAGGACATTTATTTTTACGCAACGAGAAATTAACGTTAATTCTACTTATTCCTTTAATTGACACCTAAACAGCTTCTGATGAAAATCATTTATTTTCTGTCTTTCAATGCGTATTATATCGAATACGATTTTTTTATGAATCGACAGCCAAGACACGCCTTCCTTTGATTTTTTGGGGAATCTTGAGAAAAAATCCGATTTCAATCGGTCGAAGACTCACCGAGGCCAACATAACCTTTGACACCTCCGAGATTTCGAACCCGGAAGAGGCCGGATTTTTTGAAGGCGCAGTTAAGCTTGAAACCAAAGTCCGATTCCAGCACACAAGTGCCTACAGTCTCCCGCCACGTGCAGCCTAGAACCAAATCGGAAAAAAACACCATCTTTTTAGGGCGATGTCTTTCTGGAATTTCGAAAATTTATACTCTGTGCTATGGCTGTTCAGGTCTGTTCAAGTCCCGTCTTCACGTTTCTCGTCATTCGCAATTTTTTTCTTCTTCAAATTTTCATGAGATTCGTATTAAATATAATTTTCATTGCTTCAGGTCAAGATTGAGTCGTTTACATGATAATTCGTAACGAGCGTGATCTCATTTTTTATGATAACATGTTTTCCTAGATTCGTCACTCTTGATCAGTATAAATTTCAAATGCATATGATTCCTAACCTATTTAATATTTTAATTCACAATATTTTATGCAAATTTTGCGAAACAAGAATTTCCACAACTATCCCTTATCCGTTATTTCAATTCGCTCGAAGCACTTGAAGAAACTTTAACGTCGTAGAAGGCAAAAGTCCTTGTCTATTGACTATTCATGCTCTAATTGATCCAACTCTTTTATACTAGTCTTTATTGATCCACTATGAGTTTACGATTTCCGATCAATAGGTCATCGATCCTATCGTGAAAGAAAAGTCTTGACGGCCCATTATACATATCAATGAATATATGAGCCAATCGTATCTTCTTCTGTAGGTCAGATAATTGATCCTAATTTTTAATATCTTAAATTAGCGAAAATAAAAGACTTCCAGAAGTCTTTGGAAAAAGACAGCCGGATTGGTGGGATCGGTGGCATGCCACCGGGCCATAGCCTAGTGACCTACTTCAAACTTGACTAAACATTCCACAACGCAGCGACCTGCGACACAGAGCCCAGGTACAAGTTAAGTATTGCTCATCATTCGGAAACGACTTTCATATAGAAAAAAAAAATGTTTTCACCTAACCAATTATTGTTCTACATTAAATAACTCTAAGGATAAATTCTTTGATATCCTCCTAGATCACAATAAATCTTTAATGAATTTTCTTGACATCCGATAGAAAGTACTTTTGATACGCAAATGTGTAATTGTCGCGTACTTTGGTCCTGGAGACTTTCACTACTCCCAGTACTCACGTAATCCAATGATAAGTCTTACTACAGATATTTATCATTATAACGACGGAAATGTCACTTGTTGTCACACTTCATTCAACCGATTGACAAGGATCTTAATTTTGCGACCGTACTACCTATTACAACTAAACTCTGGAATTAGCCTAGAACACTTAACACAATCCGCCTGTTTGTTTTCTATCGCATTTCCTGTTTAGAGCAGAGTTGACTAGAGTTTACTACAAGAACAATAGAGCCAGTTAGATTAGATATGTAAGACAATGGTTTCTCAAGTTCGACCTTAAACTTGACTGAAAATTATTTGATAATTACTGCGACGATGCTCGAAGATGTAATTTAATTTTATTGACAGAAATCCACTTACGAGTACACACGAATTTTGACGACCCACTGACCCACAACGAATACGGAGAGAATGGCCGGACGATACTCGGTGCGGTCGATCAACAAAATTGCGTGATCCAATATGGATTCGAGAATTAAAAAATGTTTCAGGAGATACTTGAAGAAATTATTGAAGATGAAAATCGCTTGGAAACTGTCACAGACTCTTCTCAATGGATTTTACACGCAGTGATGTTACCGAAGAAGCTACTCGCGTTCGGCGCATTAAAGAAATTACAGGGAATTACTTGATAAAGACTGAGGAGAATCTGTTTGCTTACGCCATTAGCCATTCATTTGTAACTCTATTGGAAAACTCTACTCCTCGAGGTCGCGTAGAAAGTGTCTGGTCTTCGGTTGAAATATGTAAATATTAACACAGAATGTCTGACCCGATTCCCCGAATGTCTATTTTCAGATAAACAGCAAAAACAATGCTTAACAGAAAAACTCGTGTCACTTTAGATTTTTCAATTTCACTCACAGCTGATACTTTCATGAAAAAGGTAATAAGCGATCGGTTAGTATTTTCCAATGGTTAATCTAAATAATTATTAAAATCCAAATAATGGCTATTGATCGATGCAACGATGTCTCCTTTTTCGGTTCATGGATTCGAATAATCATTGGTTGTCGATTGTAATTGTACGCCTCTGTCGTTTCTCTTTCTTTAGCTGATTACAGTTCGATACTCCGGTATGAACGCATTTTCGCACTTTCTAGTTAGATCTGGAATATTCCAATATTTCTAATGACTATTTGTTCCTTGAGAGAACTTTCTTTATCGTAATTAACGTATGTCCTTCGATGCTACATTTTCCTCTTATAATTATTTATGACAATTTACGTCACGGAAGAGTGACGCGCGTGCTTCGATCGTAAAAATCCACGAAGGCAGCCGAAATTGATTGACCTACTCCTGGATCCTGACCAATGACCAGGATTACAAATGGAGAAACGAGTGTGTGAGGATAGCGAAGAAGCCAGGTCGACGTACCGTCGAGTGAGTAACATTCCACAGGTGGAATATACATGGTGTCTATATGTATATATATGTACGTATATATATATATAATATATTTATTTACAGCATTTCAAAAGAGATCAGCATCTACCGAAGTTCGTTAGTACAGTAAAGAGAGATGTGAGTGATTAATTGAAAGTCAGAGAATAGTAAAGTCAAGTCCAGAGGATCTGAAGTCAATAGCACAGAATAAATAAATTATGTATAATACAAGGCATAATATTAAATGGATCAGAGAGCTATAATATACCCGAAAAAATGTACCAAAGTCAATTGCTACTTTGTAAGAAAGATGAAATTTTATTGGTAGATAAGTGAGCCTCAATCGTGGCACTGTAATACCAGAATGATTAAAGGATGTTTACGATTAAAAAGCTATTGAATCAATTCCCACGATAAAGACTCATCCATAGAAAAAGTGTATTATAAAAACCATCGCATTTAACCTGATAATTTGCCGTTTAATTAGTGCAGACGGCAATTACGTGCTCGAATAATAAAGACAGTATATTCTTACGTACCGACGACTACGAAGAGAAACAAGGTTGTAGCGATCTTCATGATTTAATCCAGATTAGTTTAATCGAGCACGAAATATTCTGGAAAACGATTCCAGCCTTTCTGAAAGCGACGCGAAATCAAAGATCAAGTTCGTTGTGTATCGGTCGGCCGATCTCAGAACGACTGCAGAGATAGAACTGGAAGATGTATCCTGCAGTGAGTCTGGAATACGTGCGATAGCTTAGTCGTGCTCCCGGTAACTAATATTGCATGATGCCCAACGGAGAAAAGCACACGAGGCACTTTCAGAGTCCCAGAAGAGTCGAGGAGGGCCCACGCGCTAGACCCCTCCAGCTTGAATACACGCGGCATGGCCAGTGGCCATAAGTCGAACCAATGCGAGGCAATGTGCGGCAAAGTGCGGCAAGGCGCTGCTGACCCACTGGGACGAAACGATAACGGGATAGCAGCATATTCATTGAGAGAAAAGTCGAACGCAATGGAGGAAACGAACGATGCTTTGAGGATCAAAGTTCGATTGCCCTTGGAGCAATCCTGATCTGCTCTGTGACATAATCATTCATAGACCAAGTATTTTTGTGGATCTTTTCGTATAGAGTGATTTTTGATAGAGACTTTTTTACGCTTTAGCGGAAACAGAGTATAAGAAGATTCGTCGAGCAACGTATTGATATTTTCGTGTTACAATTACATTCTATTTTTCTTTGTATTGTTTCGAGGAGAAAGCACTGTATCCATGACTTGATTTACTTGTGTCGTTTACTAGCAGCTAGGGAGGAGACTTCAAAGTGATCCCGTTGTTAAATGAATACTTGGAACAAATTGGACTATGCTTGGAATCTTTAGAGAAGTGATTTTTTTGTACAATCAATATAATCGTTGTATGATAATATAGTCACGCGTGAACAGTCTAATGTTTGTTAAATAATTCGAGATTATTTTCGTGTATATTAGAAACTTTTTGACTATTATATAGAAAGTGCTGAGCGTCGCCATGAAAAGTGTAGCAGGACTTTTTCGCTTTCACAAAAAGATACAACTGATAGTGAGAAAGTTGATGATAATGCCAATGTAGTAGGTGTACTTTCATTCGTGCGACTATCTATAATTCAATATAATCTGTAAGAGGTATCATTATACACTTGACTTTTCTGGACACTCAATGTAGGTCAAGGTTCTATGATTGAATTCAACTTGAACCTTTTTACTGGGATGAACACAGTTTGTAATCCTTTCAATGCTTGAGGATTAATTCTCTTCATTCCCTTAACAGCATAGAGTTGATTAAAAAGAGTTTCCAATGCGGCCATGAGATTACGAAGGGAGGTCGTGAATGACGCGATATTCAAATAATAAAAATTTATAAATTCTAATAGGTCTTAGAATATATTACAGGTAACTCGAAATTATATTAAGCAAATAAAGTTTCAAAACTTTTATATGCTTACTGGGATACAAGGCAAAGAAAATAATTAATCACTGTAATATCAATGCTAGGCCGACTTTCAATGCCTGATTGAAAATTAATTCAAAAATGAAAAAAAATCCTTGTTTAGTAAGACGTTTATTAAATTTAGTTCTATCATAATTATTTTGGCATAATTGATTTTCGAACGGAGTACAGTATTTACGATAGGTTTAATTAAGAAAATTCGCCAAGGAATACTATTTAGCTCCACATGTATTTGTATTGAAATGGAAATGACGAAAAAATATTTTCTTACGATTTGTAGAAAGATATGATTTTTGCTAATATTATAGAATAATAGTTTTATCAAAACACGTCGTATAGACTGTCGTTGTCTGACGGTCTAACAAAAATATGAAACGCTTGGTTAGTTCAGTTCGTTAATCAATAAATCGCATTAGAAAAATCGCGTCAAAAATTACAAAAAATCGTCAACATTCTTACACGATAAGCTAACACTGACAGATTCATAGAATTCATGGGTTTTTCATAACATGGTGACAATAATAGTACTATCACCGCATCAAACGTTTTAGAAATTATTGGGTTTTCTTATGCATATGAATAAATAAGGGATCATTTTAATTTTGATTTGTATTTGGCTTAGTAGTACCCGAGTAGCTGTACTTTGCAGTTTTCGGTGTAGGATTTTGGTCTGAAGAGATTTTCTCGTTTTGTCTCCTTCCCTTCCTGAAGCGAAACAGGATAACACGGGAACATTAAATCATTATCGATGTACGAATATATTTTCAGCAATAACAACATTTGACAATATAATACCGTTTTTCATGTACGATGAAAATAATTTGTATGACACAGTGCGTACCTTTTTTTGTGTTTTAATCACGTTAAATCAAGTTTCATCCTTTGGGGCTGTTATGCTTGGCTTCCTCCCCACTTTCATTTTGCGTCACGACTTCCGTTTCCGTAGAAAGGGTTGATTCATTATTCTCAACTGATTTTTGTGATTTTTCTTCATGTTCGATCGTTAACGAATCCTCGACAGCTTCCGTTGGTCTGTTAATTCCTTCTTCTCTAGTGTTATGCTGTTCTTCATCGTCTGTTTTATTTTGGTTATCTGTAATTTTCACTTCTCGTTCTTCTTTCTGTTGCTCTTCCTGCTTCAACGGTTCAGCCACGAGATCATTTTCAGTCAGTTTATCCTGTGGCGGTTCCTCATCCTTAGACGTGTTATCCTCTTGCTTAATTGGCAACTCGGTGTTTTCTTGCGTTTCAGTCTGTTCGGTAGATTTCTCATTGGTCGTCGTATTAGTTCCTCTTAATTGTGCTAATAGAGATGTTCTTTCATTCTGCAGCGTTCTACACAATTGTTTGAGTTGTGTCAATTTTTTACAGGTTGTTGCCAAATCAGCGTCCTTTTGTTGTTTGTCCACTGTCATTTCTAAAAGTGCTGCCTGACTATTTTCCCATCGTTGTTTCCACGCTCGTGTTTCCGTTTCTAGTTTTAATATTTGACTTGACATCTGTTGAAGCAAAGCTATACGTCAGAAATCGATACCGCTAAATATTTAATGCGTATACAACTTACCTTCTCCATTTCTTCTTTGAATCCACCAAAAACACTGTTGCTTTTTGTAAGAGCATTTTGGAACTCATCGTACTTATCAGTGTATATGCTAAGTTCACTTCTTAGACTAGCTTCCTTTGCCTGCAATTCTCGTATCTGAACCTGGTGCTCAGTCAAATTCTGTAACAGTTTAAAATATTTGTCTGTGAACCTACTGAAGTCTAATTACATATGAAAAATAATGTTGTCTGCTCACCAATAAAAGTTGCTGTTTTTCTTTTAAAAGTGTCTCATTTTCTGCTGTCATTTCCATTTTGGCCTTTGCTAATTTTGCTTTGTACAAGTGCGTTTCTAGTACCATTTGTTCATTTAACTGTTTTACGATACTCAAGCTCTGATCATATTGCTCGCACATAATGTCAAATTTCTTTGAAGTGCTGAGATTATTCGCATGACACTTTTCCATAGCACTATTATTTTCTTTGCATTGATTCATCAATGCGTTTACTTCCGAGAAAGCATTTTGTAACTGCGAAGAGAATTCCTTACGTTTCTCTTCCTCTTCTCGAATTCTCAACAAACTTTCATCCTTTACTGCCTTATTTTGTCTTTGCAACTCTCTACATAGGCTTTCCAGTCGACTTCGAGCTAAAATAGCTTTACTACGCTCAGCTTGAACTTGATCCTTTTCACGTTGTATCATAATTACTTTTTTCTCTGATTGTTTTAAGGCCAATTGTAACTTTCGATTTTCATCGATAACCTCAGAATATTTTTTACATATAGCTACTAACTTCTCTTCGGAACTCTCAAGATTATTAAGACTCTTCAACACTCGTTCCGCACTCCTATCATCTTTCTTTTTGGATCCATCCTTCTTGAAATTTTTTTTATCTTTAACATAATCATTTGGCTTTGTCTGAAACAGTAATAGCAAATAATGTTTACTGAATAAAATAACATTTTTTAAATCATAACAATACCAAGATATCGAGGTAAATATAAAGCGTAACTAACTGAATTTTAATACAAAACGTTAAGTGTATAATTAAAAAGAACATTGACCGAACGTTAGAAAAAATTTAATATGTGGTTACAAATATGTATAAATATTTTGTACGTAGGAATTGCGCTAAGCAAAATGGATGTAAGGTTAACACGCTAGATGTTAAAGGTTTAGCACACTTACCTCATTTTCTTCCTTAACCGTTTCGGTAGTTAATGATTTAACGCTTTCAGAAACCTCGCTATCCATCATCCAAATATCTGTGAATCGCGATGACAGTATAAGTTTAACCTTATATAGATGAAGCTTAACGATCAAACAGCAGCAAAATTAATACATGCCGCCATTGGAAACAAATGGTCTCAGGCACTTGGTAGCGCATCGAAGGCGAACGAATGTCTACAAAAATTGAAACATTGTGCGAAATCTATCTAACTTTTTAAAAATTCTTTTCCTTTCAACCGTACATTCACCAGTGCACCTATACCATTATCTGTTAGACGTAAAAAAATTTAATGTATTTTTCATGAATTAATTACCGGTAATATAACGAATGAAAAAAATCTATGTTGACAATAACACAATAACAAAGGTCCATTTTCAGAAGTGCGCAAAACTGTTCACCGGAACCGTTTTGGCTTCCGAAATCCAGATATTCCAAAAAAAGTTTTCTATTCAAAATTCAGAGATAGCGAAGAATACAGAGTCGCAATATGGTTTATAATAAAGTTTTTCAAGCACCGAGAGAGTGTGGCATCGCTATGGATATAATTACCTGATGAAAGTCAGGTGTATCCGAAAGGCTTGTGAAATTGAAAAAAGGCAGGTCGCAACTAAAGTAAAGCACGGTATGAAGGAAGAGAACCGAAGACAGTGGTTATTTCGGGAATAAAGCTAAAGTTAGATTTGTAGTAGCTGAGGATACGACGTCGTGGTGAAGCGTCGCGACGGTTTCAAAAGTTGGCAGAGTAGATGGAGCCTGCAAACAAAAGTGCGTTACCTTCTCTCAATCGTTACGGTGTAATAAAGTATTTCGTAATTAGTTGATTTTTATGTTACGGATACGCAATATGCCTGTCACGCAGAAAAACCATGCGAATGATTAACGATGGGATCGTTATGCAAGAATTTTTCTCATCGACATTAATATTATAAATTCAAATTCGTTTCCTTATATCCCTTTCGGTGTGTTCCATTGTATGTTTATACAAAGCCATCCGAAGCTAGTCGAGGATTCTTTCATATAAATAGAATCCTTCCCTCCCTTCGACTCCATATAAAATATATTTTTATCTGTTGTGAATTTATGATATTTTGTTTCCTCAATTGATTCCCGAGGTCAATGGCTTATTGGACGACGTTGCGAATTATGCAATACCAATTGAATTAACGATACATCGCGACATCGTCAATGGCATTCGAACGATGGTTGACTTATCTGCTGCAACAAATTAACCTTTATGTCTACAATTAAAATGTTTGCATTACATTCTACCAAAATATAAAGTGTACCAAAAGATATCTTTTGTAAGCAGTGCAATCGCATTACTACGGTGACGATTAAAATTATAAAAATATGATAGCCCAATGACGCCTGCCTAATAGCAATAATTTTTCTTAGGCGTAGCTCTTGGTGTACTATTTACGTCTGGAGAAGGTTCGATAAAGTAGAAATCGTACTTTTCAGTTTGTTTGAATATATTAGCCATCCCTTATGACCATCAACAACAATTCGTATTCAAATCTCGCAGCGGATAAAACCTTCGGCAGGCCAATAGATGGTTCCCATTGTGAGAATTATGTTATTAGCATTGCGAGGCGCTGTGTTACATTTTCATAAGAGGCCCACTGCGCTGCTGCTACAGGCGGATACTTGCACGTATTGAGCGTGTACCGCATCTGCGAAATCCTTGCGTGCCATGAGATATTTTGCATCGTGAAGAACAAAGATATACTCGAAATTTAAAAAAATCACTTTTCCGTATTCGAATTCGCGGAACTTCACTACGGTTTGGCAATTTATTCAGTCTTCAGATTTAAACCTTCCACTTTTAATTATATCGGTTCCATTTGGTGAGCCATCGACACTCGACGGTGTTCTCATGCTTGAAAATATTTAGGCCAATTGACTTCTGGATTAAGATCCTTTATCGTTATTCGAATTCTCAACTTCTCTTTGACGATAACTCAGCCGCAAAGAGTGCCTAAATTAACGATTATATACACGACCTCGAATGAATGGGAGTATTTTTAAAGATACATCTCTGTTTTGATTTTACCCTAGTTATTATTTCATGATAGATTTATCTGGTTTTTGTGACTCGATATACAATATTTGACAATCGCATCCAATGCTGTATGAAATTTTGGAAATCCTTGACAGAATACTAAATAAGTCATACTAAGCGAATGCCAATTTAAAAATGAAGGTTTTAAGGCGATTTCTTGTCGCTTAAAATTTCCATTCTACTGTTTGATTCTCACGGCATTTGACACCAGGTTGGCATTTTTGCACGTACGATTTCTCCGGCATTGGACCTTTTCCAAATCTTGACAAATGCTCGAAGTTCATCAAAATTCCTTGGGGTACCTTCTGGATCCGTTATAAAAATTGTGAGAGCCTTCTTGCGTTTCGAATCCTCGACAATCCTTTACATATTGCGTAATAATATCGGTGACGACATCGTACCCACGTCTATTCCATCGATTGATAAAAATCAAATAAGTGCCACCTCTATGCTCTTTTCATTGAACGATAATGTTTCATATCTTTATGATGAGTTTGGAACATCCTTGAAACTACACGAGGGGACTATGAAACAATAAAGGAAGAGCGATAAAAGTTTTTCAATAACTCCCATGAATCGTTTTTATACGATAATCATTGGGAAACTGATTAATGTTAAAGTTAGTTTGAAATCAAGTCTAAAATTATACAGATATACGTTATACGAGAAAAAAAAACTATAATCCAACTCATATTTCACACCGATTGAGAATTTCTCATGGGACTGTTCGTGACATAATATTTATTCGACGTTTAACTGGTAGGAATTCTGTAAAACTTATAATGGACACTATGGTGTTCGCATTTCGTGAAATATAACCTATTATGAAATGCTTTCCAAGAAATTTGTCACGGAAGATAACGTTTAACGAGAGTTTAGAAACTTCGTTAACGGCACGATTTTTTCTTATTAGATTAAATGTTAGGCTGATACATAAATGACGGAAGAGGAACAGGAAAAAAAACCGTGTTCGGGCAATTTTTTTTTTCGAAAAATGACGATTTTAGACTTCGAAAGTTTTGGAAAATGTCTTCTTTGGCAAATGGCAATTCCGGAGAATAGTTTTCTGTCAGATAGCAGCAACGCACCAGGAAAGTCTTTCAATAACAACGCTTGGATTTTGGAAGTCGATAAATAAAAAAAAATTACTCAAGATTTTACGTCTTGCGCTGAATTATGAACTGAGCTTGGCTGTTATTTTGAAAATAAAATTGTCTACTAATGGCGATACCAAACGTAAAAAGGAATTGGGGAACGTTCATTGAATGAAGTGCGCGGGGCTAGTGCGCAGTGATCGACTGGCAAGTTGGCGCATCGTAAACAAAACTCGAAGAAACTTCATGGTTTCGATCAGTGAGGCGGCAGCTGCGCTACAAAGATCATCCGATTTTTGTAAGTCTCATGTCGCAGTCACCATTCAAATCGTTGACAATAGTTGCTAATCAATTATTGAGGAATCGATGATTGATTGTCTTATTATATCGAGAGAGCGATATTTCGGCAAAATTGCATGAGCGAGAAGAAATCGATCGTGCAATGAGAATATAGAAATATCGTGATAATTGAAGTTGACGAAGATTCGATGTGCAAGAGAACAACGTATTGTCTAGTAAAAACGTAAAACTGCAAGTAAAGGCGACGCTACCAAGGATTTCTATTAAGATTTTTCTCCGTTTGAGATAAATCTTATATTTTATCTTCAACGTGGGACGAAAGTAAAGTGAACGTAACTGGTATCCTGTGGACATTTTTTTCTAGTTCATACATTACAGCTTAGGCTTAGGACTAGCAGGTAGAGCCTTGAAAGGGCCCTATGCGGTGTTGTCATATTTTCTAGAGGGATCAAAACACAACATGGACAACAGTGCATGGGTTTAAGAAGAATTATATGTGAAGATCGACGCAAGGGATTTTTCAGATTATTTCTCGAACAATAAATTAAAGAGAACAGAACCGAGTTATCTTATACCAAAGAAAAATGTGCTTGGTATAAGTTGAACGAAATAAAATTCAAAAATTGTTATTAAAATAAAAAACACCACGGATCCACTGAAGTTGACTACTGTACTGTGGGAAAGAGCAGATATTACTGAATCATCAGCAGTATAAACAAAAGAGTTATATCTTGTTGTTCACTGAAAAGACTAAGTACAAGCTAGTCTTGATAGAAGAAGAACAATTATGTAAAAGAAACCAGTGTGAATGTATCATCTGAATAGTGTCCAGTGTCTTAGATGTGAATCATCGGTTGGGAAGTAAGTCAGGAGATATTTAAGAAGGGTTGACAGAACCCACCAGGCAGTTAAGCCTAATACAAAAATGGATGAAACAGTGACCAACGCGTTGAACGACACTATGAATTCATTTTCTAATCTGGAAGTAAACTCGTCCACGATTGTACCTAATATAATGGCAGCTACACCAAAAAGACACGTTGCGTTTGCCGTTCAGATTTTTCTTACTTTGGTTTACTTAACCGGCGTCATCGGCAATGTATCCGCTTTAGTCATCCTATTTCATCGTGACAAGGTCAGTACTTGAGAAAAGAGATCATAATCTATTTACCATATAGAATTAGAGTAGCAGTACAACGAGCAAAATAATTGCGATTCGTCTACGCAGAAGATCATTACAATCGAATAATTCTTGCGTGATATTAAGTTTTCGTAAATTTTATGCAAAAATGTTAAGAACCTGATTACGTATCTGTTCATTACTTCGCCACGATATTATGAATTATCAATGTAAAATATTATTATCGTATTATTCAAGCGGAACAGTCTTTGATTATGGGAGACGGTTCCATGGCCTCTAATACTTGAAAGAATTATGCTCGTGCGTTCTTTCCTGATAATCATGATGCAATACTGATCTAGTTCTTCTGATTAAAGTGGCTAATATATAACGTACGAGTGTTTTCGAAATTCTAGTACGAATTTAAACTTACGGGGTTTCTAGCCATATCGTTACTTCCTGTGTTTACGTTGAGCATCTCCGTCATAGCAACCATGAGAAATTGATGTAATTTGTGTCGGCGATCTTAGCGCGAGTTATTGCTATTCTTACGAAAAGACAATATGGTTTAGTTAATAAAATCTAATATCAAATATACATCGTTCAGACGTGCCCCGTTACGCATGAGAATTGACAATTTATTAAAGATATTTAATCCCTGAGATGACGATGGCATTTAGGGTCAATTGTTGCATGAAGTGACATTGATTCTAATAAGTTACTACGTTTTGGCGATGATTGTCATTAATGATACTTTAGGGTCTTAATGTCAAATCCATATGCGTCGTATCGCTTGTGCTTGAACTACCTAATCAATAAAATCCAGCGCACCATATGGATGCCCAGCAGTGTTAATGAATATATAGACTCTCGCTTGATTTGTTGCAGAGGAGAAACCGGAAGCACTTGTTGATGCTGCGCTGTTTGGCTACGAATGATTTGGTCGCATTGCTCGGAATGCTGGTACAAATGCATTTCACCATCTACGAAGTGAATGTCTTCGATCCGAAGACGTCTTGCTCCTTCCGTGTTATTTGGCGACTCTTGGGGTTGTTTAGTGGTTGCGTAGCCATTGTTATGGCTGCTGAAAGATGGTTGGCACTTACGAGACCCTTCGTCTACCAGAAGGTAGGTTTAGGAAAAAAAATAAATAAAACTACTATTTCATTTTTTTATAACGATAATTCTTCGACATTTTGATTGAGGCTGATTAAAGATTCTTGAGTAATTCAAATGAGTATCGTAATGTGATCTTACATTTGTTCACTAGATTCTGGGTATTTATTTAAATTTTAAAAAATTCATTGATAATTTAATTGAATAATTCAGGAAGGTGTACCGGGTGCGCGTTCCGAATATTAAAGTAATGCAAAAACAACCTCGCGAGGTTTCTCGGAATTTTCTGATATTGAAAATGTATTTTTCTTTGAGTATCTTTTTATTTTCTTAGTCGTCAATCTATTCGTCGGAGCAAAAAAGAATGATCGATTCGATGTACTCGAGAAGACTTTTTTTATGATAATTTAAAGCAGTAATTAAATATATTTTTTAATGTTATGTAAGCCTTAATTTAAATTGAGGAATTAAGTCAAACTTCTTACATTTTAACTCTTATCAGGTACGGACACGTGTCACTCGTCAGACGTCTTTAAATTATTCAAAATTCGTGGTACGGCACAAATAATTCAAACTCAAACATTTGGGGGATTCAAAAGGCATACTAACCTTCGTGACGGTAATAAAACAAATTGCGCGTACTGTTCTTCGGCAAAAGCAGTCCCATGCTTCGCGTAACTTTTCTAAGAGGGCTCGATTGGATCACTGACGAAAATACATATCTGCGCTGTTAAAAGTGTGGCCTGTACATATATTTAGAATTGTCATAAAATTATTGATTTACGCCATAATAATAGAAATCGTAGAAAAATGATGAAATGCGTCGAGATCTCTTAAAATACGATTACGAGTGTGATGAAACATTAATTTGCCAAAAGATTCGGACATCCTTTGTCATTTGTGCGATTGAGTTTTCCTTGCGGCAATCATATGCTACAGTACGTACGCAGCGAACGTGAATGTTTCCGCACTAGCTTAGTTTCATAATGTTCAATCGATTATAAATGAACTGATCGATAAACAGGATTTTAGAGCAACGGACCACTTTGGAGCGAATAGAAACAAATATTGCTTGCTTGACAGAAATTTGACGTATACAAATAACCAAGGGAAAGAAGAATCAGTAAATTACATTAAAGAAGACTCGTCGCTTTCACGGTCATCGTGGTGTCGCAAGAGCGAATCCCATCTGATGTATAATTTTGAAGTAAAGCCAGAAAAAAGAAGATAACTTCGAAGCAGTAAAAGATACTAAAAATCTCTTGAACCAAATGTCCCGAAGCACAGAAATATCTAGCGATAGGAATTAGAAGGAAACGAAGAACCTTAAGAATGTTAATGGACTTAAGCTGGAAGGTTTATCTTACACGAACATTATCTTTTAAAGATTTTTAAAGAAAGTACCAGTTGCTGCTTAAAACTTCCAATTCGACTAAGTAGTCGTCCCATGAATGGGACGTCGATCTATTGAAGTTATCATTCACGATGACAGAGACTATCAGTGCATTGACATGACTTTTGTTGACAAATTCGGACGATATTATTACAATACTATTTATCTATGTAAAGAGCCGGGCAAGCTATTAATTTAAAAAAAAATACAAAAATTTGATATCGCGCATGTGTTTTTGTCAAGGAGATTTTTCAATGCGAACTAAAAGAGAAATGAGTTTACATAAGAATATGCGAGTGGTGTGTCGCCGCACGATAATCGTGGCAGCTTATCTCGCTTATTCGCACGATATTAATAATGTATTCGACAAGTATCTCGTTTATTTTTCGCACGATAAAGGGATCCAGTGTACAAGGGCAAGTTTGCCGTATATTAGAAAAGAGAAATTGGATGTTTTCTCTTTAAATTTGTCGAACCGATTCAGTCTTGTTGTGCTAAAGATTATAAGAATCTTATTGGCTACGTATCTTACCGACCTTCAAATTTAACTATCGCATTCCTTTTGGAACGAGAAGTCTATTTTTGTTTATGGCACATGTAAAATTAGAAAATCTGAGGATCTCGATGAATGCAGAAACCTTTATGGGATATTATTAGGAAGTATGATTTGTTATTTTCAGTGAGTCGAATGTATGTGGGCAGTTGACTCTAATCAGAGAACTTATCTTCTTTCTTTTTATTGAAGACCAGCCTGATCATCCTGTACTTATCCAGGATCTATAGTGAATAATTTTCATCGTATTTTCTTTACCTAAGAGAAAGCGAGGACGAGGAAAAATATATTTATGGAATCTAATAAAAAAACGTCATTCAAATTTTAATGCGGTTGCCATAACATGTTTTTCCATCCTGCACTCTGTTATATTGACACTTTTCGAATCTTCGCGAAGTTTTAAGAATACAATTTTAGTTTTTCAGTCACGCCGAATGACAGTTTTCAAAATCTAGCAAAATCTGCACAAGTTTTGAAAGTGCATAAAACTTTTTAACCAATTACGAATACTATAATGGTTACTAATTAACTGTTCATCAGAAATTTACTTAAAGTTAGCAGGGTACTTGAACTATTCTCGGCATCTTAATTAAAGGTCCTTACAATCCCATGGGACATTAACTGACTTCAGAACATTCGGAACAAACGATCGAGGTCTGCCGCTCGTAGTGATTACGTAAATTACAAGATTGATTTATTTTCATAGAAGAAATTGTACGTGAATCAGTCATAAAAAACTCGATCGCCCAAATCACAATAAACAATTACGCGTAAAATAATCATCGTAATATTTTTCGGTAAAGCAAAACTTAAGACTCAATAAAATATATAGTTAACGTTGAAGACAAAAAAAATAAATAAAAATAGGGAATCCCTGGAATCTTTCCAAGTAATGCAGATTTTGCTACACAATTGAGTGTAGACTTTAAATTGTACAATAATTCATTCAAGTTTTACATAGTAATGAATTAATTTATTTGAACGATCGAAAGTCTGACCGTACCGTTGTTAAAATTTATTTTCATTAATAACGCTCTTTAATTGGCTCAAAGTTTAAAACAGTGATTTCTATTTTTGACATAGAATCTACTATGAATTATAATGAATGATGTCTCGTCGCTATTAATTTTCATCGGTTCTTTAAGCGTCTCGAGTTCTTAAGATTTTGTAAGCAAATCAGTGTAGCTACATTCATTTATTTAATGGCGAGGATGTTTTGAATTTTGGGTAAAATAAGAGCGGCGTTCCAACCCATAGGTCGGACGTTCTAGAAGCTGGTTAAGATTCTAGAATAAGCATTGCCAAAGTAAACGCTCGGTACGAATGCGTGGCTGTGCAATCAGTCGTGACAATAAATATGCTAGGTTGAAATTTGTAGTGAGAATTACAAGTCAAAAGAAATTGGCGAATTTACAAGTGCGCTGTCGCACATACGTATATTTTGTGAAAAATTGAGTTGATGACATGTTAAATGACATTTACATTTCCTTCGGGATTCGCCATACAGGCGAGTGCTACATCAGGCTCTCAATGAGATGCGAAAACTTTAACAAACTACACGTAAACCTTTCGTCAGGTTATTTGCGAAATTTTCATGTCGAACAGCAAGACTATATTTTGCGTTGATTTTTTTCTCTCGCCAAATTCAATAAATTTGATCCAGCGCCAAATACGCATTGTTGATCGAGGATATTCACGTATATTCTTTTTTCTGCTTATCTAATATTTATTTGCCAATTGCTTTCGCCGAGTTCTAAAGAATTCTTAGATGTCCCTATTTCTCAGGTTATTGTTCACGCAATAAAAACTCATCGATCGAAAGTCATAGGGTGTATTTAATCCTGTCATCGCAATTACTTCCATTCCAATTGTTACTCTCCGGGACAGTGACGTATATATAGAACTTGCATTGTCACTAATTCGATAGAATTAATGAAATCAATTCGAGTTGGGTATATAACTTTCCTTTTTTTTTTTTGCTAGCTTTCCAAGAAGTACGATATCGCCCCACAGTATTTCCTGGGATGGCTACTCCTATGATCTTATTGCTGATAAAAATAATTGTATTTCGTCACGTTGCACACTTCTTATTGATGCTTCTAATTCCATAGGAAAGGAAAAAGCAACTAGTTCACCGTTCCTTATCAACATCTTGATCTTATGAAAAGATGCAATTTTAATTATTTATACTTGTTCTTTTGTATATTGCAATTTCTCTTTCAATTGCATTATCGCAGTGCACGTGGCGGTTAAGTAATTTTCGAAATGCATTGATGCACTGAGGATACAGGATGAATACACGTGTCGCACCGAGAGTGGGGTCGGTACGACAGTATTGAAACTATTAAAACGCATCTGACCGACGGAACGTCAAAAGTGTAGAAAGCGTCTCGACGCTGACAGTTATTGCGTAAATAAATACACGGCCGTCTCCGAGCCGCCGCGGCGCCTCTAAAAAGCATCTTGGTCATAACTGGATCTTTTCTCGACCTCGTTGATACGATTTTCATCGAAATTTTTAATCCATATTAATCGTACAAACACTTCTAAGTGAATTTATCGATATATTTTTGTTAAGATGCTTGACCTGGAAAGCTTTCGAATATTTTTATCGAGCCATTTGAAAATTCCCCGCCTTTTCGTGCCTTCGTTGTACATCGACTGGTTTTGATTTTAATACACGCTTCTATCCGAAGAAAATATTTTCATTTGCGTTATACATATTATTATATTCTCTCGTGCACGTGACCTGTTCTCATTGTGCGTCAGAACCGCGTGTGATTCTTCCTATGACAGGTTGGCCCATTTACACGAAAGCTCAGCCACGCCTTTTCTCTCTCTTTCTTTTCACGTAAAAGTTGCCCGATTTTCCTTGGATTTCATCCAAGCATACACAAAGCATACTTCTCGGTGAGACAGTAGGGCGTCTTTCCTCTTTCTTAATCAAACAACTTTTCTGGATCTTTCGTGCAATGATCACACGAGAGTAAAGCGAAAGATAAGCCAGGCGGAAGACATCTTTTTTTTTGGACTCCCGTGACATTTCTCACGTATTTTCTTGACGTTGTGCGGAGATAGAGAAAAGCCAGTCGAAATACTGATAACAAATCATTGTTTATAGCTATTTTCTAAGTATACGACAAACAATCTTCATCGATCTTTGCATTAGGTCCCTTCAATATTTGCTTAGTTTTTCATTCGAAATATATATGTTCATCGGTCCTGCTCGACGAAACAAACAGTTCAGCTCTTATCAGTATTGTTTGTATGACAGAAATGTTCCATATCAGTCACGTAAGGGCGCGCTTCTAAATATCAGTCAAAGTCTCGACCAAAGAGTATCTCGTGTTTGTATGGCAGTGGCTGTTGAGCTTAGGTTCTGTAAAATTTGAATAAATGATTTATGATGGAATTCATGGACGAGTATACAGTGGCTCCAAAGTATCGGCCGTTGCTCGTATATAAAGTTAGCGGAAGTGACATATTCTCTAGGCTAATTTGCGTCTTGATTGATTTATCGCGAGATCCACACTAGTAAATCTTGAGCATCGGGTAGATAGTCTGCCAAAACGGTGCGTGTTGTGTATACATAAATTCGCTATACTATAATTCAAAGTAAGTGACGCGACGTAGTGTGTTGGCATCCTGTTTACTATTTTATTTTAATTAGCTGGAAAAAAACCTGAGTTATATCAGAGGATATTTAAGATCACGAATAATTGGAATTTTTCGTGAACCTAATCCTCAAGGGATCTTGACATTAAATATAGATCTTAGTAATTTCAGGTACGATTGAGAAAATTAAGTGCTCGAGAAAAAAGCATTGGGTATGATAAAATGAATTATTCGAGTTTGGGGTCGCCGAAAATTTTGATGATGTTATATTTTTTGCATCGATCTATTACAAGTGGACGCGTCATAAAAAGTGATTAGGGTGAAAGATGAGACGTTTCCGTTCCGCTAAAGCGTCCTGTTTCTTTTTGCGTATCGTCGAATTTTTAGCACGGCGACATTACGATGACTTTATATAATGACTCAACAAACAAATGATCGAGGCGTTACCCGATATACCCCTAATAAGATTAACGACCGAAATTCCCTACCCACGAATGAGTAAATATTTCTATTTTTTTTTGATCTTGGAATCATTTCACTAAAAATTTAGATTATAGAATAATCGTAGAAATTTCTGCGTCACAAATGACATTTTTCTGTCAATTACGGATATATGAAATTCCACCGATCTGTCAAATATTTGACTAGTTATTCAAAGGCGTTAAAGTAAAATAAGGAGTTGTTGACAAATTGATAATTAAAAAATAATATTAGAGAGCACACAGTGTAATAGATAAAAAAAATAGACTGATAATTAGAAAAGTGCGCTATGCGAGTTACAAGTATAGGTAGATCGTTCGAAGAAGATGAAAATGTTAGGGTCAAAAATAGCAAGAACTTGGTGAATTAATCCAAAGCAATGGATCGAATTAATTAAATGGAGAGAACGATCCTTGAAGAGAATCACGAAGCTTTTTAGAAGATTCGAATCAGTTAATTTATTCCAGTTCCATGCAGTCCACGTGGAGTTGTTCAAAGTCAAGTGGCCTCTTAGCGAAATGCATTCTTCAAATAGAAACAACTGCTTAAGTATAGCATCGAGTCGAAGGTCAATCGATGCATCCCTTGGGACAATCAGACATATCAGTTCATAATCGATGATAATTTTAAATAGAGTTAATAAAATCAAAGAAATCGTCTGGACGATTACAAAGTACAACAGTGCCTGAAATAGAATCTAAACGTTTAAGGGTTCATCGAACTTGTCATGCGGTAGTATTAAACTGACCATGATCGTAAATAAACAAATTCGAGGACTGTGCGCGAAAGACGGTTTGCTAATTGGGCCGAGACCATTTGAGGAGGATTAGCATTTCCCGTCCTTTCGAACGACTGCTAATTAATCCAATATAATAATTGATATTCACAGCGAATAGCGCAGCTCAAAAACTGTCGCAAATACTATAATCGATTGATCGTCCGCAACGATTATTACTTCAAGGGGCGTCTAATACTTAGTATTCCTCTGGGAGTCCGTCTCGCTAGCAGGGCTCTAACTTTGTATTTGCTATCGGGTCAGCGGCCATTATATTTCCTCCCGCCATTTCCCTCCCCTAGAAACCACAACATGGGAAACGTCGTATACGTTTCTTTAATTGAGCTTAAATTCTTGCGAGTACTAATCAACTTTACTTCGTACCGATATAAAAATTGGAAAAACCGAGTACTTGGTAATTTGTTCCGCTGTTACTCGTGGCTCGACTTTCGCCTTTAGGTCAGGCACGTGATATGCTTTACGAAAACGTATCTTTCTCTCAGCTTCGTATTTCTGGTCCGTTGGGTCTTTATATCTTCGTATCTTCCTGAAATAAGAAACTCCGCCTAACTAACTTAACTAAAATCTTAACCGGTGACACGCATGCCTTTTCCAGCAGGTGACGTATCCGGTGATAGTACGATGTATGCTTGCACTGTGGTTGGCTGCGGCAGCTTTGTGCAGTCTGCCATTGTTTGGATTTGGTATTTATTACAAGGCTGACAAATGCGTACGCTATAGGGAAGCTACGGAACCCGAAGATATCGCGTATGCCTACGTATTCTTCTTCTTCGGTATGTAAATTGATCTATTAAGGAATGAAATCAAGCGACCAGTAGGGATCACTCCTGATTCGTACTTGGCCAATGCTAATTGTTAAGACTGACTAATTTACAATTATAGGCACTATCCTCTGCTTTTGTATTGTCTGGTGTAATCTGGCTGTATCCAGAGCCCTTAGCAAGCTGGGACGTCGCGACGGTGAAATCAGGCGTCTTTCAAGGGCGGCGTCCAGAGCTAAGCCACTACTCACTGTGGCTGGACCACCACCGGAAGTCGTAGTAACCCCCGAGGAAAGAGCATTCTCGCGCTTAATGGCTGTTCTGTCGATATCATTCGTCATGTGCTGGATGCCTCAAATGGTAAGAAGATCATCTTCGTCATTTGCATACTATTTTCATTCAATTTATAGACCAATCGTAAATATATCTGTCCGCGCCTATCTTTTTCGTGATCAAATTACAAAGGTATAGGACGCCCATGGAATCGCTTATAGACCTAAGTAATTTTGGTATCGCGAATATGTCTCTGCTTAAATTATTCTACGATAATTCGATCGTTTATATTTTTGTCCTCTTGGGCACAGTGCATTGCTGCTCATAATAATAATGGTTCCAACATCGAGTCTCTGATCCAATATGGATACCATAGTGCCAAAAGCATCGGACGTCAAACATAAAGACGTATGCTTAAGCTCAAGGGCTATTTCACTTAACAAAGACAATGCTTTGCGTATGGCTGGACGTATGCGAAAGCACTTGCCATTCTGGTCAAGCTATTTTTCGCGTATGATTTAGTTAACGTCGTACCTCCATAGCCACGACGATAAAGGACGTGCGTTTCTATGACAATGTCGAACGTGTAGTTTTACTCGAGTGACTTCGGTGGAACTTCTTAACGAGCTAAGAGCGTTCACAAAACGATCGTATTAGCCTTCGGCTGGATGGGATAATTATCGATTAGGATTTCCGTACGCGAACTTCAACTTCCTCTACGATCGTTCGCAAATTTGCAAATCGCTCCTCGTGTCGTATTATTTTGAAAGATTGTCACGTACTTATACTTGTGATGTTTTATGCTCAGGTAGGTATGCTATAGCTATATGCCGTGTGCTTCTTATTGGCGGAACTTCTTTTCACTGTGCCAAACATGATACTCGAAGAGTGATCAATGACGTTCTTCGAGTCATAAGTAATTAATGTATTAATGCAATTCTCTATTGAAATGCACCGACCGATGCATTCAACTGCAGTTCAAGGCGAGATTCTCTGCATTCCATTAGATCTTTAGGAATTCAGTTTCCGGCATTCCGTGAGAGAGTAGTGTAATTTTTTTTGTTTTAACGTTAACTATCTCAGTGTCGAAAACATAGTAATTCATTATTATTTTTAAATACGCCCACGACTCAAAATTTGTTTGCTGGTTTTTTTCTTCCCTCTAATTTAACGCTCGCGTACCAGCTAATCCTTCTTGTATCGAAAGATTTAGATATTTCTACGAGTGCCAGACGACGAGAAACATTATGCAACTGGCAGACTTCGTAGCGTAGATGTGAACGTACGTATAGCCACGTGTTTTTGAGTGCGTTTAGTTTTTATTCCCTGCAGTAAATATAGGTACGGTATAGTAGGAATTTAGCTTTACCAGTAGGTCACGCTTAAGGCGTTCGTAGACGCTTAGGAATGCCGTCGTAGGACTTCCTTGAAATATTTAGTCCAGGTAAAATAATTATCGAAGCGTTGACGGACAGGTGATATTATTTTTCCCTTTTTGTTTTTTTGCAGATCTCCATCCCTCTGTCACAGTACTCGCTGACTTTAGCCGAGACTGCCACTATCGCACGCAAATCTATTCGAATCTTCAACAGGACTGCGGACACTCTTCTCTGCATTCATTTTACCTTAGATCCGTATATTTATGTCCTCCTTCGAATGCGACCACGATTTCCACTGCTGAAGCCACTTTGCAAAATTTGCTGGCCTGGAAGAAGCCGATCCAGTTCTTTTACCTGTAAGACGTAACGACGTTACTTTACAATTTTTTCTCGACAATGAAAAACACGTGATCGATCTTTGATTTTACGCAAGAGACAATATTGTATATTAGATGTAATGAACAATTTTATTTTATTTTTTTTTCTAGGTACGACTGATCATCAAGGAAGCAGCGGCGATCCACCAACCCCCATAACCGAAGCGCCGTCAACTCCTGTCAGCGAAGAGAACGAATTGCAATTGATGGCAGGAACTGTCTGAAATTGGTCTCTGCGAATGTTCCGTCGTGGGCAAAGGAAAGATGGCGAAACGCAAATCTGAGTATGGGAATGTTGTTTCATTCGCGAAATCTCACGAGGCTCTCTTTTGTCTTCGAGGAATCTTCATTTTATAGCTTTCGCTATTGGTGATACTTAATAAAATTATTAATAGATTAAGCTACTCGTGCCCATCGGTAACTCATTAAGTCTCGGGCTGCTTTTACGATTATTAATTTTCCTCGAAACTTTCAACTACTTCGTTGACCGTTTTATTTGATGTCAGGCTAATTTACGGTGGCAGCCATTAACGTATCTTTTGAACGAATAGAATCAATACGAATAATTCAGCGAGTATATTTATCAAAGAAAAGTTTCGTCCTGGAGCTTAAAAATGTTCGAGACTATTATCATAGTCACCGACGCGAAGGCATATCAAGTTACTTCAACTTTCGAGGAAGTTTATGTGGAATATCGAGGAAATGTCAGTAAGATAATGAGAGACAATGAGATTGAAAATTTAAGCGAGAAAATTTCGCTGTGATGGGTCATTATCATTTATCCGTTTAGTATATCCTTCAGACTGCTTTCAATGACACAAACTTACGTTAAATCTTATCAAGGATATTTAGGGTTACGTATGTATATACTGTGTTTGTTTTTGGGGGGAAATTTCTACAAATTAATTAAGTCAATACCGAGCGACACATTCCGTTCGCGTTATGAATGATTATTTCGTCCGTGTGATTGATCACAGTAAAGTAAAGTTTCGCAAAGTCTTGACTCAATTGGCAATGATGTTTGCGAAGAAAGAAGGTATTGCTTATTTCGTGGAAACTTAGGTATCCAATATACGTTGACAGATTGACTGATGAATTATAATTGCAAACCGTAATTGACTGTAGAGCTGGGTGCCTTTAAAACAAAAAAAACAAAAGAAATAAATATTCCGTCAACTAAAGAGCGAACAGAATATTTACACTACAGTCTCTAATTATCTTCTGGCTATGTTGACTATTAGAGGATCATTCGATAATTACGTAGCCGCAATTGGCCATTGAAATATTTTTATAAACTGTCTATATGTATATCTGTTATTGGACACTGTACACTGGATAGTCTATTTTCGTAGTGAGCGTAGGAAAACGTATGAAAATTTTTCTCCGTCACGGATAAATATTTTTTAATATTTTTTATGCGAATCGTTATGGTTTCTCGTATTTGATAAATATACGGCAGAAGTTAATCGATATACTAAAATTACCATAAACCATAAATCTAACTATTATCACGATCATTGATCCACTCTATTATATTTACATTGTAGTCATTATCAACTGGAACTCTAATCATTTGTCACTGGCAAATGACGATGACGTTGATCATCGATGGGATCGATAAAAATGACATATATTTTCAAATACGAGAAATTTCACTTGGAAGTCAATCGATATTAGATTCACGAAGAAATCTCATAGGTATATCTATATTTATTTTACCGAAGATCAAATCTGTATATCATATGGCAGAAAGAGCGATTTTCACTGCAAAGACGAGAAATCTGTATATTTTGAAAAAAAAAGGTGCTTAATTAATTACACGTTAAATCGTACTAAATCAAACCGTATATATTGATCGTTAGTTTTGTGACTTTGGCGTGTATGTATATTTCTAGTCAATGTTGCGTATGATACAAAAAAAAAAGAAAAACAAGTGACTAACATCGTAACAATACCAAAGTATATAATCCACTTTTAACAGTATAACGATACATATATATATATATGCATTTCCTTAAGTTAATAGTATCAAAATAATAATTAAGTGTTTAAAGATGCGGACGTACAAAAGAAATAATGGAAGAGTGCACATGTCATTAGGAGTAATGTAATTAGATAAAAAAAGAAAAGAATAATCAGGATAAAGAATAGCAAGACAACATTCTTTTATGTTTGATGGTTTTGCAGTTTTTAATTTTTAATGTTTTTTTTTACAGATTTTCAATATTAAAATAAGCCTTAGGTATTTTATTCTCGTAAAACGTTACATCGGACTGTTTTCAATTTTATTAAATTGATAAAGTGGAAGATTAAGTGTTAAAAACATCATCACGACATTTGATGAATCTTGTTAATTTCAAATTTTTGTTTATATTCAATTTATATGTATATATTAAGTTGGTGCTCGAGGAGAATTTCGTTTCGTTGGTACGTCTACAGTAAAGAATTGATTGTAATTGCTGTATTCGTAGGCCTATAATTAAAAAAAATAAGTTTAAGCTGTAATTATCATTACGAGTCTAAGTAAAATATTTACGATTAAGATTGGATTCTTATCATTGTCAAGATACTGTACCAATATTTTTTTACTAACTGTGTAATAAGTAGTCTAATCTTTAAGAGTCGTTTATACATGCATATAATATCGATATTAATGACTATCATAATGCGCATCATATGTGTATTAATCATATATCAATTAAAATTATATCCAATATACAGATCTATTCAGCTCAGAAGCATAAGTCAGTCTAAGCATCGATCACGAGATTTCTTCAGTCAATCGATAATTGGCAATATGAAAGTTTGCTGCATTTCAGCTGAATAATTCTGCACGTACTAACGTTAATAAATGTTTAGAAAAATCAATAATTCAGTTTTATTCGAACCATTGCATCCGCTTATAAGAAATATTTATCGATTCTGTATTCGAGTATAAAATTATAAGACACTGTGTTTGGTTTCTGTGTATACCAGTTGCGCCTGCAGACGACAACACGTCGTACACGAAATATTCTACGTATATCAAAACCATTCTTTAACAATCTTCTAAAGAATACTTGAGTATCGGAACGAGTACCTTTTCTTATTCTCTTAAGTGAAGGGCAAACTATCGAGTGAAAAAAGGAAAGAAAATAATTCTCTGGTTGAGAATCCATCGAAGCGCTACAGGTTGTCTTTTTGCTGAATAGACTTGTACAAAGATAGAGACCGCGCTTTGCAAATCTGGATCAAGTTATCTGAATGGAGATCTCAAGCGACGCTCACTCGGTTGTAGCTAGTAGAAAGTAAGAGTAAGACAGGGTAGAACCGATGTATGAATATATTAAGCAAGTATAGAATTATGTGCAGAAATTTGATGTCATTCGGATTAGCTCTTTATGGACGTATTCGTGGGTGATAATTATGAGGGTAATAAGAATGCAGTTTAGTGTCCGTAATGGGATGAAAAAAAGTTAAGGTATTTGACTTGTCTAATAATATCGATTTCGTGGTTTGACGTTGGCATAGGAAAACGACATAGGTTGTACAACGTAATTTATCTACATCACATATGCCCGGGGGCGGTAGAAGGGGATACGTACTTGTATACTAGCTCGTATTACGTACCCGCTGACTTTCTCTGTGACATAATTTCTTATGGCGGTAAGGGAGGCTGTACTACAGAAGCTGGACCAGTTTAGTTTAACATCAAACTCAGTGCGGTCATGGCAAGAAGTTACTGTGTCCTTGCGGTTGCTCTAGCTGCCATCTTTGGGATGGTAGCTGCCATCAGCATCCCACAGGTAAATTTGATGTTAATTATGAATTTAGTTTGAATGGTATTTATCTGGGATAATTGGTAGCTTCATTATCGACAGAGTAAATCTTTTATTTCATGGAACGTATCTGGGTATTATTGATCCCTTTTTTTTTCGACTTTGCTTAAGTTTCTTTGAATTGACTTTTTTTGTTTTCTTATTAAGATTAGGAGTTTTTCTTTCTTTGTTATTTATCGCAAAGAGTCTGCCTTGACAATAGGCTCTGGATTACGGGATGATTAAGTAGAGTTAATAAGTTTTATGATTAAAAAAGTTATCCCAGCAGCACGCGACGCTCGATGGTTACAATGAGTACCAGAACTTTCAACCCGTGGCGCCACTGAATGGGCCAATTCTCCTAAAAAAGATATCGAAGAAGAATGAACAGGATCTCAGAAAAATCCCTGGAATACCGGGAGTGGATTATCCTATTTACCATCAAGTGCCGCCGACGAGTTTCTCTTGCGCACATGTACCTTATGCACCGGGAATGTACGCCAATGTGGAGACTGGTTGTCAGGCAAGTATCCGTTTACATAGATTTTTAAAAAAACTGCAGGAAACTTGTGAATTTCGAAATCCATTATTTCTATGTACTGAGTCTACCGTGGATATTTGCAAATAGTTAAAAAAGAAGGGTATTATTATATTTTTGAAAGATTACAATCGTTAATGCAGTTGCGTAATTCTAGGACGAAGTGGGAGTATAGAAAGTATCAAGATATGCGAATTCGATACGCAGTCGAGTGTGAGTGATGAAAAAAAAATGAATTAGAATTAGATCAACGTCAACGCAATCCCAAGGTCTCGGCTGGATTAAAATGATCACGATTCTCGTGAAATCTTACGAAATTCTTTTAATCCCTGCAATTATTATTTTCGCGTGAAAATCGACTCGATGCAATATTATTTATGCTCACGTTGTATCCGTGAGACACAACAGCCATAGGATTATCATTCTTGACATTTGACTTGAATCATTCGGTTGTCGATCGTGCTTCGATCATTAGAATCAATAGCTCGATTGAATTGGAACAAAGGAGCCAATCGACAAGATGAAGAAAGTCTATGGAGAAAGAAAAGAAATCAAGGAGTCTAATTGCTAATTTCGTTACGCAAAGAAAAGGGTTCCTATAACATGGTTCGATGAAATTACAACGTGCATCTATTTAATGTTCTAATAATTTTCGACGTTATTTCCTCGATAACGATATACCCAGTGCGAATGCGCAGTTTCAAATTAATTCAAATCGCTTCGCTCGTGCAAAATTCACAAAGGCGGCGACCGACACGTTTTCCGTGGTGTCTTACACTTCCATACCGCACACTATGGAATTAACAGCGCGAATTAATCTACAAGCGACACAATTGTGCAACGCGGAAGAGTAATCTCGGAATTACTGGCGCTGCGCTAATTTGTATGTATATGCAGAAGACAGAAGAAGCGACCGACGGGGGGGGGGGGGGGGGCAGGAGAATGAATAGAGAATACAGAAGTGACGACTTTAAATAAATTCCTGAAATGTAAAAAATAAAAATGCCTTGGACAACGTACGGATGCACCTCCTGGAATAATTGTTGAATTTAATTAATATAAATACTGTAAGTACGTGTCGAGTTCAGGGTATAGTTACTTTCGCAAATTTCGAAAGGAATTCCTTGCGTACGTATTCGTCACGGTGCGACGTTACGTAAGTTAGACTGCACAAACTTTTTCTTCGACTGTCAAACAAACTCTGACGTTTACAAGCAGTTGGCACTCGTGTTAATTCTTATAGTAAACATGCTTGAATTATAGTTCCTTATGAAAGAAATGTTTTCTTAAATGGGAGCTAGGTAGATATACTTTTTCATATGGTTGTCTAAGGTGTATTTGATTTTTGGATTAAAAAAAGGGTTAACGACCTTACGGATAACGTGTTGCAATTTAAACGTTATGCACGAAGCTGAATATTTCATGAGAGACTGTTTTCGAAATGCGACAAGAGCAATCGCTCTACGTGTGAATACGTCTTAAAATACAAATAAACGTATCTTACGCAATTGTTTTATTTGTCGTATTCGAACTGTAGCAAAGTCAGAGACTTTTGAGGCACGACGATTTTAATTTCTTTGAAATCTATCAAATTCCAATTTGAGGTAAAATTTCAGTGAAATTCTTCGAATCGGACAACTCGTAACCAATTAAAGACTTGCGGCGTGGATTTAGAGAGTAACTGATCAAAGCTTCGCCGATTCTAACTGACTCATTCATCTCTGTACAATTGCACCTTTCAAACCTTTGAACGTCGGATAGAAACGAAAGTACAGCTTGGTTCATTTTTCGACGTCTTTCTTTTTCCCTTTCTTCCATCCCACCATGTAAATCTCACGTTTGACTGGGAACTAGCTTTACCTGAAACGCATTGCCAATCCAAAGTACGGATATCTGTGCCTTTAAGGTGTTTGATAAAAGTAGAAAAAATTCATGCGGTAAGAGAATGCTCTAAGAATTGTTTGGATTTTAAGTGACTGTAACGAAAAACTAATTAGACGTCCATGAGGGGATGCTTTGAGATCTGATGACGTACACCATTAATTGACTTAGTGGATTTCATGGTATAATTGTTGGCGAGGAAATTGCCAAAAAGTCATAGACGCAATTTAAA